>ML993993.1:0-68757 GCA_010093945.1 Delitschia confertaspora ATCC 74209 | reverse complement strand
ACCCTAAGAGCCCTTATGTGTCGAGATAGAAGAAACATAGTAGTAAAGAGCTAGCATAAGCTAGGGAAAACCTTATCATATGTCTTCTCTTTTAGACATGTGAATCTCTTCTACTCCTCTAGCATACCACAACAGAGAAAAAATACAAGAAAATAGGAGCAATTGGAGGAAGGGGTTGGATGCTTCGGACATTTGTTGTTCCCTAAAATCTAAATTCACAGCAGATTACCTGAGCCTGTTCTCTTTAGCCTAAATTTTAGAAAAGGTTGCGTGGGACAATACTGAGACCGTATATCTTTATACTTTAGGTATATTAGGCTTACGTCTTAATGCGACGGCAGCCTAAAAGTTAAGTAATCACAAACTGATATATCATCTTGTAACAGAGCTAGAGGAGACAGTTTAGGGATATCCTCTTATATTTCATTATGCTCCCTTCCGATGCATGTTTCCGCTTTAAATAGAGTTACAAAAAGGGGTATTAGACAGGAAAAAAAAAAGAGAAAAGAACGTAGGGAAAGGGAACCGGACTTCTCCAACAACCTCTTAGATCAAATATGATCTAATTGCCTAGTTCCCTAATCCTAGGACCCGTCGTTGCAGGCTCCTACCTGCTATCTGTTAGTCCATCGATTCACCTTAGTTCTCATTCACCGCCAAAGATCCGCCCTCGATGCCCTCTTCTCCCGCCCAGCACTCGTAAAAAAGCTCGCCTTCACCCCATCATCCGATTGCGGGCTAAACGAACTGAACTGTCCAGAGCTCTTTGGTCGTCCATCGTCGTCGGTAACTGGAACTGCCAGGAATCCGCTGAACCCATTGCCCACCACAATACTCTTCCGTGCCTCGCCACCCCACTGCGGTCCCAGTCCTTTAGACGCAGAATAAGAAGAGAGTGGTCGGACACCCGTGACAGAGCCCCGGCGACCGGAGACGAAGGGGTCGGCGGGTGCGACTTCGGTGTAGACCCAGTCTAGCTCGTTGGAACCCTTGCAGAAGACCTCGAGTTGCTGATTGAACCCACGCGGAGCTTGTTGCGGGGAGTCGGCGAAGGGGAGGGCGGGCGGAGCGAGGGTGAGGGACTCGGGGAAGTCAGGGTCGCGGACGTAAAGTTGACGGAGGGCAGGGAGGGCGTTTGCCATGAGGGAGTTGGTGAGGTATTGGTGGTAGGATGCAGAAGGTGGGTAGAGGGAGTGTTGGAGGGAGGATGGGGTAGTGATTTCATAGTTGAGGATACGGAGGGAGCGGGACCTCAAAGGTGGAAGAGGGTCAAGGGTTAAGGAGGTAGTGACCGTGGCTAAGTAGGCGAGGCGAGTGAGGTGCGTTGCGGCCCAGAGGATGGTGTGGAGCATTGGCACCTCGATGCCGGCGCAGTCTTTGATGTGTAAAGCCCGCAGAGCTTTCTGAGAGGTGGGGTCGGAGAGGTAATCGACGAGGCCTTGATGCGTGATGTTTGGAATATTCTTCACGGTCAAGATTTCGAGTGGAGGAAATTCAGGAACGCCAGGGGCCGAATGAAAGATGCTGTCATTCATCCAAGGTAAGTCGCTGAAGCTGAGCTCCGAGAGCCGCGGGAGCATGCCCAGCACTCGTCGGAGAGTAACGGTTTCGATTCGAAGCTTGGAGATATCCAGAACCCTGAGCTCTTGCCAGTGTCCCTGAAGGAGGAACCCCAGTGATTGCTCACTACCCTCCTTGTATTTCATTTTCCGGATGTGTGGGCATCGGGCCTGAAGCTCTTGCCTCAAGGCATGGCATGTGGGATCACCGGTAAAGAAGCCGTCGGGCAAGTCGACGTACTGCAGATTCGGGCAGACCGAAACGGTGCGAGCAAGATCGGCTTTGTTGCTCTCGCGCACCATGTACGGGAGCTTTAAGAACCGAACCGAGTTAGCACAGTATTGGTTATCTCTCAGTGTTCTGCAAAGCTGCTGCAAGCGTTCTGCGGTGGGATCAATGGGGTCATGACCGCGCGACTTCCGGCGGTGTCGCTCTTTAGTGTCTTCCTCGATGCCGCAGAAGTGAACGGCGTCAATTCGGATGCTGGAATACCTAGAAGGATGTGGTCAGTATACGAGAAGATTACGAGCTTGGAGTACTGCTGCAACTTACAGCATGCCCGACGCCACTGGATACCATTGTCGCCGAACTTTGGAGCAGTTGGAGAGGTCGCGGAGGTCGCAGAGCATGCAGCCTTCGGTGATCGAGAACTCACTTGACTCCAAGGAGTCATCGGCGACATGCGGGCAGACGTATTCGAAGATGCGGCGGAGGATTTTGTCGTCGAGCCGCCAGGTTTGGTCGGGACCAGTATAGACGGCGGGGAAATGGACCGGGTCTTGCACAGGGTCCTGGTCCTTGATCTTAGAGCGTGACCGCAAACGGCGCATGAAGCCCATGATGCGACGAATTTGACCGCTAGAAGTAATCAAATTAGATTGTGGGTAATTCCATGAAGGTCGGAAGAAAGCAGGGTGAGCAGGGTGAGCAGGGTGAGCAGGCTGAAGCTGTTCAGAGCTTGCGGGTGGATTTGCGGGGAACTGGGGGTGGGGGATTAGCGACGACGCACCTTTTCTCGCGCTCAGGGCGTCCGCTGGACATGGACATGGACATGGTAGGTATTGGAGATACCACAGGAGTCTTTTGTTTCAGTCAGCAAAAAGGAACGGGAACATTGAAAATTGAAAATTGACAATGGAGAAGTATAGTGGAGTGTGGGTGACGTTGTCAAGCAAAACAAAACTTGACGATAGAGAGCGGGATGAAGACAGGAAAGGTCGTGTTAAGGAGAAAATCTCACAGCATCACCGCGAGCGACAGTTTTAAAAGGACAATCAGTGAAAGACGGAGTGCAGCTGTGTTGTAAGCGGGTAAGGTTTATTGCAGGCAGTCAGCGCCATCCTTCACTTTTCAAACAACGGCGAGCACGCAGAAGGTTTAGTGACAGGAGCGTGCCATACGGAGTAGCCAGAAAGACGTGTTGGTGGTGACTGTAAACTCCCCGAAGCGCGTTCCCTCGCCGATCGCCAGGGGCAGCCCCAACAGCCGGACACCGTGCTGCTGGATTTGCTTTTCTTTTTTTGTCTACGAAGTACTCCGTATGCAGATATACTATTTGCATTCAGATAATCTCTAATAAGATGTAGTATCTGTAAAGTCTGGGAACAGAATGAAACTAATCCGTGCCGGCAATGCAAACAATTGTATGCAAGTTACCACATATAGTCAGGTCTGGTCCACCGGTAGATATAAAAGCGTGGCAGCCACTGTTTTGAGCTATAAGGCTTTCAGATGGGAACTGTCGAATCAGAGGTCATGGACACTTGACTCTTTGTTTCAAAGCTATGCAGGTTGCATACAGGTAGCTGCACCCTGACACCTGTCTTTCAATTTCGACTCCTACTACAAAAGTGCCACGCCTTTTTCGATTGCTCCCCTCCACCAAACTGTCAACTCCTCGAACTGACAAGACATAGAGCGGTCGTCAAGGAATCAACCAATCAATCTTTAGATCAATCTTTAAATCAATAGATTTTTCTTCAATCGTTCCCTTTCCCTTTCCCTTTTTCGTTTCTTTTTCCCTCTCTCCATTCTTCTCCCCCCTCCCCCCCCCCCCGTTCCCCTGCTTGCTGATTTCTCACCATTCAGTGCCGAATACCTTGTACTATTCAACCCACAAAAAAGGCGGCTTTACCGTTGTGTATAGTCAGACAGGCACGCCGCGTGCTAACAATGAGCCGTCCGTACCTGCAGAAACACACAAACCGACTGAAACCTTCGACTTTGTCTTAAAAAGATACGCAACCAGTCCCCCACGAAGAAGGATAAATAGTATAGAACGAAGTTTAGGAAGAAGAACAATCTCTCTAAGGCCTATAAAGACTGCCAAAAACAACAACCTCTGTACAGGTTGAGTTGTTCTTTGGGCGCGGAAGGGATGCCTTTTCACTGAGCATCCGCAGTGGGAGGGGAACATGTCCTGGTGGAAGGAGGTGAGCTCAGAGCTGTGATGGATGTTGCAGGCATGTGACGAGCTCTACGCCAGGCTTGCCAGGATGTGAGGCTGCACGTCCCCCGGGCCATCACCCCCGTTTCTTAGCTCTGATGGGTAGCGAATTAGAAGAAATCAGAAATCTTGGACGAACAGACGTCTTCTGCTTCCTCTCCCGACCCCTCGAGGCCACTTCGTCTTGAACAGCTTCCTCACCTTCTCCGAATCAGGCTCCATTGCACAGTTTTCTAGTGCTATCTCGACTTTCATCTCTTCATTCGCTGCATCGGTGTGCCGTTTCTGCTCAGAGCTCTCTGACTCCTGCTCCATTCACTTCCGGCCGCTGACGTCTCAATCCGAACCTCCTCCCCCCCTCTCCCCGTCCGCCTCCTTTCCATTTACCTTCATCTTCGACCCGTCTGATACACTTTGAGATACAAGGAAAACAGCTAGTCAGCGTGGAACTACACAATTACTCCGAACAATTCAACTATAATCATGGCCGCTCCTGCTCCCCAAGCCCCCAATTTGGACCGCTACGTGGTGATCCACGTCGCTACAACCTGTGATGAGCACGGTGTCTATGTGACCAAGGACTCCGCTGAAGTCATCGAGTTGGGATGGATACTGTTGGATGCAAAGTCCTGTGAAGAAGTGGGTTGTCTCTTGCCCTGGCCCCCTGGGCCTTCCTTCACTCAGCGCTGACCCATGTCACGTAGCTACACCGCCAGAGCGTCCTAGTGAAGCCCGTGAACACCCCCATCACCGCCCTCTGCAGTAAGTGAAGCATCTGCTGTCACTGCATCTTCACTCCCCGCTGACGTGAAAATTTTCTACCAGCGAGCTTGACCACCCTTACTTGGGACCAGGTCCGCAATGCTGGTACCTTCCGTGACGCCATCAACCAGTTCGACCAGTTCGCCCAGGAACACCTCGTGTCTAAGAAGCACGAGTTTGCATTCGTCACGCTCGATTCATGGGATTTGCGTGTCCAGCTGCCCCGTGAAGCGAGGGACAAAGCTGTTGTTTTGCCTCCCTATCTTCAACATTCACGCACATTCGACCTCAGGACCGAGTATCAGCGCTGGCAGGCGTATCATCCCGAGTCACTTCCATTCGGTTCTAGCGCGCTTTCCAATATCTGTGCTGCGCTTGAGGTGGAGCCGGTTCAATCTTCTGCACCAATTAAACACAACCTCCCTTTCCATTTACAAGCTCTTGCACCTGCCTCTCCGAGGCGTGCTATGGAAGAGGCTGTCACTCTTGCCCGAGTATTAAGAGGACTTATTCGTAAATCCCAGCCTCCTCAGGACCACCCCGACGTCCTCACCAAGCCAATGGACGCCCGCGCCGATGTTAGGGCTTTTTTGAACGAGAGGAGCAAGGTGCTGCACATGAGCGGTCTTCCCCATGATACGACGCAGTCTGAACTTGAGAGCTGGTTTACCCAGTTTGGTGGACGTCCTATTGCTTTCTGGACCCTTCGTACCCCAGATCAACACAAGCCTACGGGTTCCGGTTTCGCTGTTTTCTCTTCGCATGAAGAGGTATGTCTTGTCTCCCCATGAACCCCACGTCCAAACTTTCGGCCTCCCAACGGTCCACGTCTAAACCTTCTCCTATACCAAGCATTCTAACCCCATACAGGCTGCCGAGAGTCTTTGCATGAATGGCCGTGCTTTGAATGAGAAGGCCATCGAGGTCTCGCCGTCCTCTAGCCGTGTCCTCGACCGTGCTGCCGACATCCTCACACCTTTCCCGCCCAGCAAAAATCGTCCTCGCCCTGGCGATTGGACATGCCCATCTTGCGGCTTCTCCAACTTCCAACGCCGGACTGCTTGCTTCCGTTGCTCTTTCCCTGCGATGGCAGGAGGACCTCCCAGTGATCCCATGGGCTACCCATATGGCTACGGCCATCCATCCATGATGGGCCCCCCTGCACACCACATGGGCCACGGTCACGGAATGGGCCATATGCGGGGTGGCGCCTCAGGTGTCGTTCCATTCAGGGCCGGAGACTGGAAATGCGGCTCCGAGGGCTGTGGATACCATAATTTTGCCAAGAATGTTCAATGTCTCCGTTGCGGCGCGAGCCGTGCGGGTGCGGCCGTTGTTGCAGATTCCGCTTTCCCGTCCCCCATGGATACGCCTTCGAGCTTCGGTATGGGCCCTCCTTCCATGGCTGGTACTCCCGGTCCTGCTCCATACGCTGGCTTCGGTTCAGGTGCCGGATTCCCTGGCCAGCAATACGCTGGTCCCCCCAGCTCTTATGCTCTTCCTTCTGGTCTTGGTGCAGCTAGTCCCTATCCTCCCATGGGCGCACAATATGGACCAAACAACGGTATGCATTCAACGCCGTTTGACAGCCGCTCTGCTGAAGCGGCCTTTACTTCTGCTGGCCAAGCCCCTGCTTCTGCTGGAGCCGGCTTCTCTAACGGCGGCTTCGATAACAGCCACAATGATCCATTCTCCTTCCTTTCCACCGGCCTTGGAGGTCTGTCTATGAATGATGATAGGCGTAATGCTGGTAACGCTTCTAGCAAGTCCCCGGCATAAATGCCTGGCATACATCACATATTTTTGCTGCTTTAGCATGGGAATGGATATCTGGGATGTATGGTTGGCGCTGGAAAAGAGATTTCGGGTTTTTGTTCGAAATACGCATGGATGGTGGTCATAGATTGGGGATTCTTTTCAGGACCGGGGAGTTTGATACCTTTGAACGGATGACGGTGTTCGGGGGGTCGCGATAAAACTCTGGAGAAAAGTACGGAAACGGACGGTACTGGCAGATTGCAAGAATTTTGGATTGATTTTCCGGAGGTGGAGTGATTTCGCTTCCTTGCACAGGCACACACACATTTTTTCGATTGCTTTATTTCATGCACGTTCTTCAGATTGACTTCATCCTCTCCTTTCGTGTGCGCGGTTTCTGATCTTGCCAACGGGGCCAAAAAGGATTCAACAATACATGGCATAGCGTTTCGGTGGGTGGTTCGGGTGTGCATAAGAACCAGGCGGGGGGCGCAGGCGGATCACCTTCAAACCAATTTGGATGCGTCTAGCATGGATGGGTAATAGGTGGGGAGCTTGAACTGCTTTTGTTACTCGCGTCATTTCTCTCCGCTTCTCCTGTATGGACTTCAATGGCACTGTGTGTTTGCAACCCTTCCTTATCTCCGACATTTTGCTTCCGAAGTTGAGCACGGGCGTAGACGAAAAACAAGTAAAAAGCGGAGATGATAAATAAGTATCTTATAGAGATTCGCTTTCATGAGTTTATGTTTATACTACAATTTCTTGACCCATTACCCCTTTTGGCCATCGTTCCCTACCCGCCTAGGTACGTACTTCTTTACTGACACTGCAGGTCGGCCTAGGGACCAGCACATAATTATTTCTATTTTACCTACTTTGAGCTTGTGTTCTTTCCTTATCTGGATACGTAAAGCCCTTTTATCTTTATCTGCTTTCTGTTACACGCTCTTAATCCATCTTATCCTCTGTTCAATCCATCCAAATTCTGCTTCTACTGTTGTTCAGTTCGGTCTCGTGAAAACTAGCCAAGTGTGGTGCAGTAATCGGTGAGATACTTTAACGATATATATTGACTAATGACTACTGAGACTTATCTTTCTATGTTCAAGGTAAAGCGAGGCCGATTAGTAGTATCTAAGAGTTAGAATATGCTTAGACTGTAGCGCTCTAGTCTTGTATATGGGTATGATATCTCTTAGAAGTTTGAAGGGCTTAAGAATCGTCAAACCTCTCTATGGCTGCAGTAAGACTCTACATCTCAAACAGCACCCCACTAAAGTTGATATAAAAGCTTTATTTACATTGAAGGTATTTTTGCAAATATCTATCTACGGCAGCACAATATACTTCTTCAGCTGCTCCGGTATCGCGCCGAGCAAGTTCTTCTGTTCCAGCCACTTCTTCGAAAACAACCTATCCGCATACCTGTACGCGCCATCGCACAGCAACGTGACTACCGTGTGGCCCTTGCCGAGCTTTTCAGCAACTTCCTTCGCCGCGACGACATTGAGGCAGGAACTCGCTCCGAGGTAGAGTCCTTCTTCGTCGAGGCACCTATATACCATTTCGATGGTCTTCTCGTCTGAGATGTTCAGGGAGCCGTCCAGGAGATCGATATCCGGTTTCAAGTTATCTGTGACGCGGCCCTGGCCGATGCCTTCGGTGATCGAGGAACCGCTCCGCTCGTTCAGTTTACCGCCGCTTTGGATGTAGGAATGCAGAACGGAGCCAGGGGGGTCTGCAAGGAAGCATTTCACCTTTCCATTCGACTTCTCTTTTAGATAGCGCGTTGTTCCCGCCAGCGAACCGCCTGTGCCAGTCGCGCATGTGAAGGCGTCGACCTTGCCGTTCGTCTGGTACCAGATCTCTGGACCAGTGGTTTCGATGTGCGCTTGTCTGTTTGCTATGTTGTCGAATTGATTCGTCCATACTGCGTTCTCTAGCCTCTCCGCATGTCGCCGGGCTTGGTGGTTGTAATTCTCCGGATTCTCGAATGCGACCGCCGGAACGGGATAGACCTCTGCGCCTAGTAACCTCAGGAGATCAATCTTTCCCTGGGACTGTGTGTTCGGCATGTAGATGACCAGTTTATATCCTTTTGACCGACAGACGTGGGCTAAACCAATGCCAGTGTTCCCTGCAGTGCCTTCAATCACAGTTCCGCCGGGCTTTAGGAGGCCTTGCTTTTCAGCATTCTCGACAACGTAGAGGGCGGCGCGGTCTTTGACGCTGCCGCCTGGGTTCTGGAATTCGGCTTTGCCCAGGATTTCGCAGCCGGTTTGTTCGGAGAGGCGCTGGAGGCGGATGAGGGGGGTTTTACCGATTGCTGAGGGCCAATTAGAACATAATAAATCAAATTATATTTGTGATTAGGAGAAGGTTTACCATCAACAAGTCCACGGCGAGAGATTCCCTGCGCTTTTGACACGGTGATTCCGTGCGCATAAGAGGACTCGATTTGGGAGATGTTCTCTGCGCAACGCCATACTGAGGCCGCGAACTGGCGGGAGGCAGTTCGGAACATGGTGCTGGGCGAATGTATACAGGACCCTTACGGAAACGAGCAATCGAGGGACTGGATTTTCAGAATTGATCCCCGGAATCGGACGGGATGTCAGGACGATGTCATTGATGAATAAGACTTGACTAAGACGATTAAATGGTGTGCTTTTTCCTCACGTGCTCACGCTTTGTTTACGGGCCGGTTAAGTCCGTGACACATGGAAGCATCAACAAACATTGCGCAGAGACAATACCCCTCGATATACCCCCTCGACCCGACACATAAGTACGACATAGAACCACCACACATACCGACTAACTATTTTCCTCAACCATGCCAGGTCGAGTTGCCGGACGCTCTGCTCGGAGTTCCGCTGCGTCAGCTACACGCAAATCCGCAACCCGCGCCTCTTCTAACGCTGTTGAGGTTCCAGACGAAGGCCCAACTACATCGCTACGAACACAGATTTGTTCTATTTTTGCGGATGCACAGAGAACGACAGCTACACAGCGGAAGCTAGTCATCACGCTCCGCAAAGTGCAAGAAGCATCTTGTTATGAGCCACCGAACCCAAAGAAGAAGAAGCAACAAGAGGAGGACTTTGGGGAGCCAGAATTTAACGAGGAGGTGGGGAGGTGCGTATTGAGGGTGTTTACAGTGAAGAAGAGCGAGCCGGTGGGGGATCGGATTATTAGATTTTTGGGGCTGTTTTTGAAGCATGCTAGCGAAAAGGGTGAGATTTTCATACTCAGCATTTTATGCGTCATGGGCTGTGCTAAAATATTTCCCAGATAATGTACTGGCTCAGTCAGATGACACAGAAACCGATGCCTTCCCTGAAACCCCTAGCAGCCGCCTTACTTCGCATATTCTCTCTCTGGCCCTCGCACTACTCACAGCAAAGGATAAGGTGGTTCGGTTCCGGGCGACGCAGATGATTGCACATATTGTCAACACCCTAGACTCCATCGATGACGAGCTTTTCCAAGTTGTGAAACTAGGATTGTTGAAACGGCTGCGGGACAAGGAAACGGCTGTTCGCGTTCAAGCGGTCCTCGGTCTGGGAAGACTGGCAGATGAAGACGGAGGAGATGACGATGAAGACAGCGATGATGATTCATCGGGGGCGATCCTGGAGAAACTCTTGGATGTCATGCAGAACGACCCTAGCGCGGAGGTGAGGCGGTCTCTCCTTCTCAATCTCCCCTTTACACCGTCCACTCTTCCATATCTTCTTGAGAGAGCTCGAGATTTTGATCCGGCGACCCGGAGAGCGCTCTATTCTCGACTTTTGCCTGCACTGGGAGATTTCAGGCACTTGTCGCTTACCCATCGTGAGAAACTTCTCCGATGGGGTTTACGAGATCGTGATGAGAACGTTCGGAAAGCCACTGCCCGCCTTTTCCGGGAACGCTGGATTGAGGATTGCGCTGGAACGCAAAACGCAGCGACCGAAGATGGGAAGCCCGTTGGAGTAGCCCCACCGAGTTATGACGCACTTCTAGAACTCCTTGAGCGAATAGATATTGTCAATTCAGGAGTTGAGAACGGCATTGCTCTTGAGGCTATCCGAGAATTCTGGGATGGGCGGCCTGACTATCGGGACTTTATCGCCTTTGATGACGACTTCTGGAATGATCTTACTCCCGAGAGCGCATTTGTTGCTCGGAGTTTTAATGACTATTGCCGCCTTTCAGGAGATAACAAGTTACAAGATACGGTAGAAGAGAAAATGCCGGAAGTTACAAAGTTTGCCTTCTTTGTACAGAAGCATCTCAATATTCTGATTGAAGATGTGCGTAAGATAGCGTTGCAAGAGCAAGATGATGCGGAGGTTGAGGAAGACACTGTTCAGCAAGAGTTTTGTGTTGAGCAGCTTTTGCACATCGCTCTTAGCCTTGACTACTCTGATGAGGTGGGTCGGAGACAAATGTTCTCGATCATGAGAGAAGCACTGGCACTCGCGGAGCTTCCAGAGGAGTGTACTAAATTGGTTGTAGAGGTACTCCGCGCTGTCTGCGGCAGTAGGGAAGCTGGCGAACGGGAATTCTGTGGCGTCGTTCTGGAGGCGATTGCTGAAGTCCATGATACTATCATGGGAGAGGACGCTCCAGAACAGAATGCGGATGAGAGCTTCCACTCTGCTCGGTCGGAGCTTAGTGATGAGTCTACTCCCAAGAAAGGGCAGTCGAAAAAGAAGGGTAGTTCTGAGGATACTTCTGAGATGGACGAGGAGAAGGCTATTCGCGAGATCATGGTTAACATGAAGTGTCTTCACATCGCTCAGTGCATGCTCCAGAATGTTCATAGCGATCTGGAACAGAACAGCGCATTGGTAACTATGTTGAATAATCTCGTTGTACCAGCTGTTCGAAGTCAGGAAGCACCGATTCGAGAACGTGGTTTGATCTGCTTGGGATTGTGCTGTTTGCTCAGCAAGGTAAGTCTTGCGTCCTCTCGAACTACAGTTTGATTTGACCATTACCCTAGAATCTTGCTTCTGAGAACCTTACACTCTTCCTTCACTGCTTCAGCCGAGGTCACGAAAGTCTCCAAACCATATCTATCCAAATCATAACCGACATCCTCATTACCCACCCCTCTCTCCTCGCCCCTCCCACCCCCGACGTCGACGAAACCGCCACCGACGCCCGTCCCCCCACAAATCCCCTCCTAAAACCCCTCACAAAAACCTTCCTGAAAGCTCTCGCCTCACCCTCCGCTACCATCCCCTACATGTCCTGCGTTGCCGCCTCTAAGCTCCTTCTAATGGGCGTCCTGCCAGCCCAATCAGCAGCCGAAATACTCAAAGCCTTCACCCTCGCCTACTTCAACCCGGAAACCGCGTCCGATCCAGCGCTGCGCCAGGCGCTTAGCTATTTCCTGCCTGTGTTCTGTCATAGCAGGCTTAGCAACGCGTTGCTCATGGCGCAGATCTCTGTGGGGATTATTGGCAAGTTGGTTATGATGAGGGAGGAGTTGGAGGAGGAAGATGAGGAGATGGTTGGGTGGGCGATTGTCGCGGGGATGATTGCGGAGTGGACGGATGGGCGGAAAGTGGTGGGCGCAAATGGAAGTGAGAGTGGTGTCGAGGGCTGTGAAGAACCGCATTTGGTGCTTGCGGTGGAGATTTTGGAGCGGTGTTTGGGTGGTGCGAGTAGGGATGAGCGGAAACCATTACTTACGCTGCTGGGGAAATTGCATGTTGCATTGACGTCTTCCGCGATGACGGCGGCCGAGGATCAGAAAGAATCTCTCCGTACTCTTCATGCTCTCGTTACTGAGGCTGTGGAGAATAAACTCGGCGCAGACGCTACGTCTCGCAATCTCCTTGCCAAACTCGAAGTCACCCTGACAAAACGACTTGGTGATGTCGATCCGACAGTTCTGGCGCAGACGACTGTGGTGGGAGATGAGACTAAGATGGAGGTCGAGGATGACGAAGTGGGGAAGACGGAGGTGGAAGAGGAGGATGTGGATGGCAAGACTGGGGTTGATGATACGATGTTGACAGAGGCACAAGCGGAAGGGACGAGGTACCCGCTTGGTGGCAGTGAGGACGAGGATGAAGAGTTGCAAAGTCAGTTGGAAGCTATGAGTCTTGCTGAGGACAGTGTTGTGGATAGGTTGCTTGAGAGTGAGGATGAGGAATTATTGTAGAGATTGGAGGGCTGGAAAATGGCCGGGGTTGCCGTTGGTTATGGGTTGGTTTGGTAATACCAGGGAGTTTTGAGGCGTTCACGGTCGGAGGTTTTAGGGGTCATTGGCGATTTGGGCTCGGTTTTAATGATATGGTTACCTACATTTACGATTCGTATGATCAGGCTGAACGCTGCATTTTATTTTTGATGATAAATCTTTCATGATTTTAACGGCTTACTGTCTCTGCAGGTGATGATACTACCTTTTTCGCGCTCAATTTGTATCCTTATCTGCCCCCGGTGACGAAAAGTCGCTTCTTCAGGTTCGCTCTATATTAAAGGGAACTAATAGGGACTTCGGACCAGTATATAATTAAATTAGGTTTCTTTATCAGTTGGCATTCGTGTGACTAATATAACATCAGTTGCGATTCGGAAGCCCTCACTCATTGCTGCGCCGCCTCATGATCTTGCCTCTTAGATATCGATACTTTGCTTCCTACATAGTAAATACCGATGAGGAAAGGCCAAACGAGGAATATATAGTGAACCCCCAGTTTAGAGATGATTTCAACTTTTTTTTATATTTATTATTATAATTCAATTTAACGTACTACCTAGCTCCCAATCGGGTCTATGGACACGTAATATCAATGTGTAGAGCAAAGTAAACCCGACACCAGAGGAGTCTCCCTCCAACGTCCAAAATCTTTGCCTTTCCTCAACCTAAACCTTTCTAATATAGATATGGTGAGTTATTTCACCAGCTACTAGTTGCTGTTCCTTATCTGCCAGTGCTGCCGCTCAGGCAATAAAGAGGTTATTATGACACGGCCTGGGTTAGTTAGAAGGGGGGCCAGTCCCCTGTATTCTCTTTTGTAATAGCCCTTGCAACTTGGAAGTGTTCTAGTGAAATATATTAATTGGTATTTTTCTGGCGCAAATCTGGCCCAAACCGCTTTGCCCACGCTATACACTTCTCGGGTGCTTTAGTACGCCTTTTGCAGTTTTCCGCAGCTGTGTTGCCCCAGGTGATAAGGGTGGTTCTATATAATCAGTGGCTTCTACCACTTTCCACTCTGTAAGAGAAATTTTATTGTGAATCAGAAAAAGTACTTTTAGGCCATAGTTCACCTCTCTACTAGGGCGGTAGCCCTTTAGATAGTATGTGATTCTGGGATTTCGTTCAGTTGTCATCGGTTCCTGGAGTGCAATAATCGGGTATTCCTTGGGATCGAGGCTGTCTAGGAAAGGTCGAGCCTTCTTATTGTTTGCATTTCCACAATTGTATTGGATGATATTTATTTTCCTCATTGAGTAGATGGTACAGTTACTTCCTCCCGGTCAAGTGAGCTGTTTGGTTGAGAGTGGAATAACTTGGACTGGCCTGGTTGTTTGGCTGCTTTTGAAATGTTTGTCGGCCGTCCTACGACCTTTCTTTTCTTACTCCCTTCTACCGTTACCCATTCTGTGCCACCTATAAGAGAGCCTGAACCTCCAGACGCTACCGTAGAGTTGTTTCCGGCTGTGAAGGTATAGGTCGGCGTTGTTGCAATTCTTCCTCCCTGCACTAGCGCAGTCTTCTTAACCAGTTGTGCCTTGGTCTCGGCGTTTCGATCTTGAACTTTTTAAACTCTGGGCACTTGCTCATTTCCTAAGCTACGTGTCCCTTCTTTCTGCAACCTGCGTAGGAGGCATGTTCTCTGCTAATCTTTATACGGTCCTTGGTGGCCTGTTAGTCTGCACAGTACCTGCAAAACTCATGTGGTGAGTTGCAGACAGACTGGTGATGCCCCCATTTGAGGCATCAGAAGCATTGTTCTTCTTTAAGAGTAATGTCCCATAGCTGGACTGGGAACCATTCTGCTCTCATGAGCAGGCCCTCTCTGACGAGTTTGTTTTGGTATTCTTTTGTTTCTACGGTTAGGATGATTGATCCTTTCTTTTTCAGCAGGCTGCTTCTTCTTCTCTTTAGCTCTTTGGTCGAGTATAACCACTCTACCCTTTCAAAAGTTACTCCATTTCGTTTTCTCGCCTCTGCAAGCCACTTTTCGTTTCCTTCACACTTAGAAGTTTGGATCTGTGTCCCTAATGGTATCTCTGATGCCATGTTCAGGCATGGGCGTCGGATGAGTTTTATATCTTCGACCCCTTGCAACCGGCCTGGATAATTTGGTCTCTTCTTCTTTCATCCCATACGATCATGGAGACCTTGTTGGACGCCCTCAGATGTTTCCTTCTCTGCACCCTCCATTTCTTCCATGCGCACCTCCACCTTCGCCAGAAGGTGATCTCCTTTGACTATACTGCTCCAGGTAGGCAGGCTTGCAGTTGTAGGCCTGCTCACCCTTGTAGTTCGGCCATCGAGGCGCGCCTCCAATGCGCCTACCTTCTTTTAGATGTCAAGAAAAATTTTATTTTGGCCCTGAATGTGGTCTGCTTTTGCGTTACTTATCAAGGTTGTATGTGTCATTATCCCCAGCTGGCCTGCTCGATCCACTATGTTGGTCAAGACCAAAGCTAGCGCAGGGTACTGCGAGGCCAGCTGGAGTCCCTCTTTGCCTAATCTTTTAATTTCCTCAATTATTTTTATGATTTGAGTTTCCCTTTCTGAAAGTATCTTCGGTCTCCCTCCTTTTGCTCCCACGTGTGCGGGCTTTCTGCTGTTTTCATCGTTCGCGTTTGCACGCGTTTTGGGTGTTTTGAACCTCACCTTCATGTTGTAGCCCAACCATTGCTGGAAAGGTCTGTTGCAAGGTGAATTTTTAGTTATCCACTGTGCGGAATTCAGAAATGATTTCAGATAAGTTTATTAACAAGAATTCTGGGTACTGCAGGAATGGTGTTCTTTCAACTTTTTTATAGATATTGTAAATACCATGAATTATAAACCAATACTCTATCGATTTGCTCGATCTGTCAGAACGCGCAGTGGTATCATATCCATCCTCTACATCTTTGCATCACCACTTAAAAACCCCTCGACAACAGATGCCATCAACTGATTCGCAATGGCCGTCTTCGGCGGCACCCTCAAGCCCCCCTCCTTATACTCCGGCCCTGGACCCTCCCCAAGCCCACTTGTTCCCACCCTCAGCGCTTCGCGGACTTCGTCTGCTGTAAACCACTTCGCATCTTCCAACTCCGCGTCATGACCAAGATGGATGTCCTCGCCGCCTGGAATCGCCTGGCCGATGGCGCCAATCATGAGATTCGCGGGATATGGCCATGGCTGCGTAGAGTGGATAATGACGCGCCCCAAATGCACACCGCTTTCTTCCCACACCTCCCTGCGCACCGCCTCCTCCACACTCTCCGCCGGCTCCAAGAACCCCGCAAGGGTGCTGTACCAATACGGGGGCCATCGCTTCTGTCTTCCAAGAAGCAATTTCTTGCCATCTGCAGAAATCACAGCCATGATGACAGTAGGGTCCGTCCGGGGGAAACACAGGTTCGACACGCCTGTGCGAGTTGCGCAAGGAGGGCGGTCTGGAGAGGCGACGTTGTCGGCGAGATCACGAGGTGGACAGGTGCGTTTGAAGCCGCCGTGGACGGAGAGTGTGGGGTAGCCGCATTGGGCGCAGAAGGGGTTGCGCGCGTTCCAGTCGAGGAGATGGCGGGCTTCGGCAAAGATGGCAGCTAGGTGAGGTCAGTATAGGTTGGATAGGAGTTTGGGAGGGGGCTTGACTGACCTTCCGGTGGGGGGAGGGTTGCTTGCATCCTTGCCTTCGAAAACGAGAAACCTTTTGATTCGACAGAATGAATTAGTGCTTCCGCAGCTGCCGTACTGGTCTTCTGAGGCGTGACATCTAGGGCAAAATGCGGCGCGCCCTTGTAGTGGTTCTTGTATACGAAACCCTCCTGGCTTTCATCCAAGCCCAGGAATATCAATTGGGGAATATGCGTGGTTGACTTATATTCCTTGATAATCTCCTCTTCAGTTCTCATAAACGGATCGCCTTCGATGAGAGAACGGACGTCATTGTATGTGACATAACCAAGCTCGGTGGGAGATTTTATTAGAGGCTCTAGCTTGTTGAATAGGAGGAATTTGGCTGAAGGGTGCTTGAGTGCTGTTGAGAGAAAGGTGTGATCAGGACGAAGGAAGGAAACACGGTTTAAGGGAGAGCCTGGTTTGTATATAAGTTAAGGCTTAAAGAAATAGGAGGAGAGGGGAATTGTAGTTACCAGAAAAGTAATTGGCAACCTCCTTCCCGAATCTCCTACTCAGCATTGAGTCGACGTTTGCGTGAGCGGGTTCAGGGAGATCAGGTACGGGAGCAGACATATCCTAGGTATAAACGTTCCGATAACCGGGTCTAGAGAGGAAAGTAGAAGAGGAGAGATATATTCTAGTAAAAAATTATAGGAAAGATGAAAGGAAGTTATGGAAGTTGTAGATTCTATCTGAGAAGACTTTAGAGGGGCAAACACAGAGGGGTGCATTAATAATTGACGTAGCCAGGACCCACTTATATTGCCTCGGTCTTCTTTAACTTGTCCCTTTCCGCTCTATCGATAAGACCCTGGATACTCTTATTTCCACTACCGCCGTCTGAGGTGTCAATCATCAACAAGAAAACGAAGCTATAATGGCTGATTGACCCTGTCCACAATGAGTCGATTCTACGTAAGTTCTCCATAAAATCATTCTCCTCACAGCAAATGGCCCTTCAATTGCTAACCTCCGTTCCCTTGCCAGATAGACGGCTCCTCCTCCAACGCCTCAGGGTCGGGTTCAGATGATGAGGAAGACACCCTCCCCTACCCCACCCCCCTCCAACGCAACGACTTCACAAACCCCTCCTTCTCTCCATCTACCTACCTCTCGACCCTCCGCAACCGCCACCAAACGCTCGAAGACCTGCGTTCCGAACTGCGCTCCCGCTCCCAACTCCTCTCGAAAGAACTGCTCGACCTCGTGAACTCAAATTACCAGGATTTTTTGACTTTGGGCAGTAGTCTGAAGAGCGGCGATGAGAAGGTCGAAGAGGTGAGGGTGGGGTTGTTGGGGTTTCGGAAGGAAGTTGAGGCGGTCAAAGGGGTCGTGGGGGAGAGGGAGAAGGAGGTGGAGGAGCTGGTGCAGGAGAGGGTAGAGATTAGGCGGAGGATTGATGTTGGGAGGAGGTTGATAGATTTGCATGCTAAGCTGAGCGGGTTGGAGGAGAAGTTGATGGTTAATACGGTTGCTAAGGCGAATGGGTCTGGTGACGGATCTGAGGACGGGTTTGAGGATGGTGACTCAGATGACTCAGATGACTCGAATGAGGGAACTTCTACGATTTCGATTTCGAAATTACGGAGGCATGTTCAGCAGTACCGTCTGGTGCAGGAGATTGCTAGGGGTGTAGGAAACGAGCATCCCTTCATCGCCGCTCAAACACCACGGCTCGAGAAGATAAGGAGTACACTACTACTGGACTTGGAAACAGCCCTGCGAGAAGCAAAGGGACTAAAAGCTGCTGGAGCGGATAGAGTTATGTGTATACTACGTGTGTACGCCGGGATGGATGAGAGCGCGGAAGCCGTCAAAGTTTTGAAGAACAATAAAACTGGATAGCAAGTCCATGTACTACTTTGGGGTATCTTTCCCAAATATGAACATATGAAATCCCTCTAAGATCCTAATTTTACAAATCCTATACAACTGGTTCCTGTTATGTTTACAATGGGTTCGACAGGTCCTTGACTGGGACGGAGTTGGCGCTCCTGAAATCGCCGTTCAAAGTGAATCCAGGCGAATTTGTTGAGCTCAGGACCTTCAAAAAGCATTAGCTTATCACACCCATTAGTTCCACGTAAACCAAGACTTACCACTTCATGTATCTCCTTGCTCACCCTCTCACTAATCTGCGCAATATCCTTCTTCAACGTCTCCATAAAGGCCCGGATATTTCTCTGCATATCCTCGGGCGTAAAACCCAACTGACCCACCGGCATCCTTATCACACCTTGCTTCTCCCTATACTCACTCCCGCCCACCAAATTCCTCACCGTCAACCCCACATCCTTAACCACAGTCCCGGTCTTCGCATTCGGCATCAACCCCCGCGGACCCAAAATCCTGCCCAGCCCTGCTTTGTTCATCTTCTGCACACTATCCGTATGACAGATACACCGCTCAAACTCAATGGTCCCAGCTTTTACCAGGTCGAAGACTTCGTCCTCGCCCACGAGCGTCGCTCCAGCTTTCCGCGCTTCTTCCGCGGCTTTAGAATCCGGGGGGCAGATGACACAGATGCGGAGGTCGGTTTTCACAGGATGCGGGAGGCGGAGGCGGTTGCGGATTACGGGGCCGTTTTTTAGGGTGCGCAATTTGATGTGCATTTCGTATTTTGAGGAGGTGGGGGAGCGGCCGACTTCAAATGCACGGATGTATCTGTACAATTGCTGTCAGTACAATTCAGACCCCTTAACTTGTTGGTTGCTTTGAACGTACTGCATCGCGTCGCACAGCGAAAACTGCTCTGCATGCCTCAAATCATACTGGATGAAAGTACTCCGCGTCTTCTTTTTCTTACCCGCGCCAGGCTGCTCTTTACGCTTGTATTTCGCAGCGTTCTCGGAGGTGCCTGTTACCGCGCATCGGATCTGTTGGTACAGTACAAGGTGGGAGGGAGCGAACCGAGGGACAGGAGTCGGGAGAAGGAAGCTGTATTTGCTCAGCGGAGCAATAAATGTCTTAGTGTTGGCCATTGGGAGTAGTTGGGGTCGACAATGGTGTACCTAAATGTTGCTGGTAAACTTTCGTCGTCGGAGTTGAGGACGGTCCGTGACGCACGGACCGAGTTTCCAGGAACGAAGACCACGTGATACAAACCCCCTGATACTCGGGGCCCTTCCTCGCATATGAGCTCTGGTTTCTGGACGAGCTAGTAGTGTGGTAAAAGGCCTAAATAGCTTGGATTTCTGTTCATAAGGTGTATAAAGCGCTTCAATTATTGTTAAACTATCCTATGGTATAACCAGCCCGTCATTGCGTTTGCCCGTTTACCCATCCCATGTGCCAGCTGGAAGAGAAACTCCTTCAAACAGAAAAGACATGACCCAAGTTCCTCAAAACGCCGATAATGCTACAAATATCAGAAGAGGACTAAGCACCACTCCGGTAAACCTGTGCTCCACCATGGCGGAGTTGAACAGTCTCCCTCCTTTGCAATACAATCAACGCCCGATTGAGTGCCTGCTCGCTGTATCCTCTCCCGTCTACGAACTCCCTCTTTAGTGTCGCCAGGCTTGTGCTCCATCCAATCGGAAGACGACGTCTCAGTTCTTCCTCAACTTTATTGACTTCATCATTGAGTTCTTTAGAGCCTTGCCCTTCTCCCTGAGTGACAGCATCCATTGTGGAGGCCAAGAAAAGACGGATGGCTTCATCCACATGGGTTTCATCAGCAATCGGAGAGAGAGACAGCTTTGCGAGGGATTCCGTGATACGGATAATAGCCTCCAACTGACGGACAGTAATTGGAATCGAGGAGCGGGCATTGGCATCCATTTCCGATGCATGTACTTGACGACGAATGGAAACAAAGTGCGAGGAGAGTTTCTCGGCGGCTTCAGGGGAGAGGCGGGGAGCGCATTTTCTGGATGTTGTCAGCTGAGGCGTTTGTAGAGAGCATGAAAAAAAAAACATACTGTTTACAATAACTGATATATCGTTTCATCTTCTCAATCGGAATCTCCGCCTGGGCCTGCTCTTCAACCCCACGTCCACCCATTTGGATCCCCATGACATGCTTAGCGATACGTTCGTCTCGGCCGCGGTCGTGTTCGTCGCGGACAATGAAAATCATATCGAAACGGGACAAAATGGTGGTCTGGAAATCGATGTTCTCGCCGGGAGTCTTAAGGTCATCGTACCGACCGAAAATGGGATTGGCTGCCGCCAATACAGAGGTACGAGCATTCAGGATCGTCGTGATGCCTGCCTTTGCAATAGAGATGGTCTGCTGTTCCATGGCTTCGTGGATCGCCACACGATCTTCATCCCTCATCTTGTCGAACTCATCAATACATACAACTCCACCATCTGCTAGTACCATGGCACCTCCTTCCAGATAAAATTCTCGAGTGTTATGGTCACGCTGTACCGAGGCGGTAAGACCAGCAGCTGAAGAACCTTTACCGGAAGTGTAGATAGCAACTGGCGCAACCTTCTCCACGAATTTGAGAAGCTGGGACTTTGCAGTACCCGGGTCACCCAAAAGGAGTACGTTGATATCTCCACGAAGTTTCATGCCATCTGGAAGGATCTTCTTGGATCCGCCCATAAGTAAACAGGCTATCGCTTTTTTGATGTCCCTGTTTCCGTAGATCGAGGGCGCAATGCAGTTGGCAAACGTCTCATACAAGTCCGGTCTCCTGCTCATCTCCAAAAACTCCTGCTCTTCCTCCTCAGTGAACATTGCGTTTCCTTTCATCGTGTGGTCAACGTCGGCATGAATCCCCACTGCGCGCAGATAAGGATTACGGATTGCAACCGCTCCACTCGTGGATTTCTTCGAGCTCTTTTGCTGGTAGATTGAGAACACGCCCATTACGGTACAACGAGATCCAGGGACCACGCGATTGGTAAGATAACGGTCGGCTGAAATTAGGATATGACGTGGAAGCTCGCCCACGGGGACCTGGTCAGGCGCTTCTTGGAGTTTGAGCACCTGTTGGTCAATAAACTGGCACCTCTCGTGCATAACGTAATATGGATCCAAGGGGCATTTATCACCACTGGCAGCATCTCCTTCAGTCCGTTGCCTTCCACACGTACGGGGAAGAGAGATGCCGGAGAATCCACCAGTCACAGTTATAGTTTCATCGTGTTGACAATTCCGGCATCGGATTGCAAGGGCCGTGGCTTTTGAGGATAAAGTCGAAGCGCCGATAATTATGCCTGGGATGCGAACGAGGTGCGAAACATTCATAGCAGTAAGATCTCGAATGGAAAGCTCGGATGCGGAGGAGTGGAGAAGGAGCTGATGCTGTGGAAGCTGGATATTCCTCTGGGAGGGGTATACGATGCGTTGTGTACAGGTTTTCAGTGCTGCTTCAAACTGACGGAGTCAACAACACAACACGGAGAAGACGAGAAGGATATCATACGAGGGGAATAATCTCGCCCGGCTCATTGGTTAGCCTAGAAGCCAGTTCTTCATCGTAAGAAATGAGATGCGCGATGTCTATGTCGCAGTAGTATTGTTTTATTAGGACGTTCTCCCGGATCTGATCTCTGGTGCAAAGAGTCAGTAGGTTATGAGAGAGAATCGACACTCTACTGACCTATATACGAAAATATTATCGAGGTGAAACTCCATAACAAAGTCGACCAGCGCTTGCTGGATGCGTGAAGGAGACGATGTGGCATCGGGGCCATCGTCCCCTCTTTGGCTGCCAAAAAGGCTGATAGAATATGCTGACTGCCGGTCCAAAGCCATTGTGAAGTTGAAAAGTAGTAAAAGATTAAGGATGCTGTTCTAGTGGCCGGTTGAACAGGTCTGAAGAGGTTTCGGATGGCTTGAAGAGGGTGATGTGGGGCGGTGTTTGAATGTTGATTGTCGAGGGACCTAGGAGGTTGGTGAAGGTTGGCCGGGCGCTACGCGAAATTTAGGACGCGTCTGCACGGGTCACCACTTAAAGGCCCAAATAGGGACTAGCTAGCTTTGGACCTTGGCAAATCCTTCTACTTCGCTCTTCTACCTATGACTCTATCTTTAATAGTTCTATTCTACACGTCCCAGCCTAGTCGCTGGACCTCTGTGACAGTTTTCTACCGCTGATTATCAGGTGGGCCTTATACTTCGCTAGCTTTGGAGTATAGATGGAAATTCCTAAGCTCCAAGGGAGCGTAATTTTTGGACAAAAAACTCCCGCGACGTATCATGGACAGTACGGAGCGTAGCTATCTCCTCAGTGTGCGAACTGCCCTTTTCCAACATTGTAAAATATGGTTGCAGTATATAATCAAGGACAGTTTAGTGCAAGCCCTTTCTTTTAATCTGGTGCTGCGTGTTCTTTTCTATCGTTCATGTCCATTTTGAAGCATAGTTCTCTCTATTATTCCAGAATTCATTTCTCCTATCAATCTTATTAGTCACTCGTCGCTGCATATGAGCTCTTCCTTTTTCTTTTTTAACTGTATCCATCAGATGAAGGTATCTAAGTGGTTGTTCCTCTTGACAACTTCTAAATTTCTACTTAACTTTTGATCTCTCTATTACACACAGATACTGAGCTTTATGACGTATAAGGAAATGGATGTTGTCCGCCTAAACACTTCTCTAAATAAAGCAACACAGTTATCAACTCACACCAGAAACAAAGCAATACGAGGATGGAATTGGTAGAAAGAAAGAAGCGGAGAGAAAAAAGACAAAATAAAGGATGACCCAAAGCCTTGAAACTCTTAGGCGAAGAAGGCATCCTGAAGATATGGAAACAACCGCCGAAGAGAACATGCCAAGAAAAGAGGGAACTGAAGAGAGACGAAGACAAGACGCAGGAGTGGAAAAAGATAATCTGAAGACACATGGAAATAAGCTCACAGGATGAGGCTGGCTCCGGGAGAAAAAAGCAAAATCAAATTGGTCGACTGGATACGTACCCAGGAAACGTGCTGCATACATATACATCTCTTTTGCTAGGCATAGTCACAGCCAGCTCGGCAACATCATATATCTGGGGCTTCTGTCACTATTTCACGAACATCGCACTCGATGATTCAGTAATAAGAACTGGATCCAGCTTTACTTATTTCACATAAAAACCGAGCAGTGGATATGGAACGGGGCTGGACGGTTCTTAGAACTTTGGGGACGCGGGCTGTACTTGATTCGGGAGTCTCTTGGATACCTTCCCGTGGGGCATAATCTCAAGAATTTTTATCCACTGATATAAGAACCGCTGGGACCGTGATGCATCCTGGTTTTTCCATTGGTGAGTGTCTCCAGCGGACTTGGCAGCGGGCTGAACTTGGCGGAATTCTTGGCGGATACACTCTTGGCTCCCCTTCCATCCACTTTCCATATTGGGACCATCCCAACATACTTTATACTACTTTCCCCATTACTCGCCTCTGGTGGACCGGATTCCAAGAGGCCAAGTCGTCAAAGCCTGAAGGTCAAGACTCGAGTTCGTTTCCAGCTCCATGGGGACGTGAGCATGTCGTGCACACTGCTAAGCATATCCTCCTGATTGGAGAGACATACTGGATGGGTGGCGTGCGCTCTAGGATCCTTCATCTATGCTGATTTTGTGGGCGTGGGTTTGTCTCTTGACTATATAGTGCAGCAAACAGGCCCTGTCTACAGAGCTTCTGTTCTGCACGACACAGAAAGGAATCATCATCATCATCATCATCATCATCATCATCCTCCTCATCATTATTATTATGGCCGTTCTCAGCCAATACGACTACCTTTTCGCCATTGGCACTATCTTTGCTTTCCTAGATGCCTGGAATATCGGTGCCAACGATGTCGCAAACTCCTTTGCAACATCTGTTGCATCCCGCTCCCTTACGATGAAACAAGCCATGTGCATTGCAACAGTCATGGAATTCGCTGGTTCCATGGCTGTCGGCGCGCGTGTCTCAGAGACTATCCGGACCAAAGTGATCACTACGAAGCTCTTTGAAGAGGACCCAGCCGTTCTCATGCTTGGAATGGTCTGCGCCGTTATTGGATCTTCAATATATCTAACAGTGGCTACCCGTCTCAGCATGCCCGTCTCCACCACGCATAGTGTAGGTGTTCTCATTGACTTCTCGAAACTGTGCTGACATAAACGCAGATCATGGGAGGTGTTATTGGTGTTGGTATTGCTGCTGTTGGAGTCGACGGGATTCAGTGGGGTTGGAAAGGCGTCTCTCAAGGTACTACCTAAGCACCTCTCAAAACTAATAAGACATCACTAAACCAAGCAGTATTTGCTGCATGGGCCATTGCCCCTGGAATTGCAGGCGCCTTCGGAGCTATCCTGTTCTTGATCACAAAATACGCAGTGATGCGCCGGAGTAACCCTGTGAAGAACGCCTTCTTCACGGTCCCGCTGTACTTTTTCCTCACTTCGACGTTATTGGCCAGTAAGTTTGAAGATATCTTCATTCGAAGTCACTGGACTAACGTCCTCGTAGTGTTGATTGTTTGGAAGGGCGCTTCCTCCAATATCACCTTGAACGATTCACAAATCGCCGGGGTAATCGTCGGCGTGGGTGCTGCGGTGGCTCTTTTGGTCACCATCTTCTTCTTGCCATATTTGTACCGAAAACTTATTCTTGGTGACTGGCAATTGCACTGGACGATGATTCCTCAGGGGCCACTTCTTCTCCGTAGAGGCCCAGTCCCCCCTCGCCCAGCCGATGCGCCTACAATTCAGGATTATTATGCGGGCCATTTGACCAAGGAACAGCTAGAGGCACGTCGGGCCCAAGAGACTGGATCCGATGACGTCGAAAAGCACCCAGGCATAAAGGAGAATATGAAGGAAGGCTCTTCTTCGGACATTATCACGCCTGAACCCAGTCAACATGCTGCCCCAAAAGAACGCGCCAATCTTACCACAACCAAGCCCGTGGCTCCTGCTGGCCCCATGTACTCACCCAAAGTTTTCTGGTTCTACCTCCAGAAAGCAGTACTCCACGGCGTGGAGAAAGACGTTGTTGCTATGCAAAGCAAGAAGGATTTGTTATCCGGTGACTTAGAAGCAATGCATGCCACTGGGGAGCACTATGACAACAAGTAAGTGATGGTATCCAGGAGTATGACAAATACTAATTCTTCTAAAGCGCCGAGTACATGTACTCTTTTCTTCAAGTCATGACTGCGGCCACTGCTTCTTTTACCCACGGCGCTAATGACGTCTCCAATGCCGTTGGCCCATACGCCACCATTTTTCTCATCTGGAACACTGGAAGCTTGAGCGATAAAGTTCCCGTCCCCAACTGGATCCTGTAAGCGTACTATTCATTTGTAACAAGAATGCCCTACTAACAGGTTGAAAGGGGCTTTGGTGGCGCAGCGCTTGTCATTGGATTGTGGACTTATGGTTATAATATCATGCGAGCACTTGGCAATAAGATTACCCTTCACTCTCCCTCACGCGGATTCTCTATGGAGCTAGGCAGTGCCATTACCGTTATTATGGCCACCCGTCTCAAGCTTCCCATTTCAACGACGCAGTGCATTACTGGTGCTACAGTAGGAGTTGGTCTCTGCAATGGGACCTGGAGAACTATCAATTGGCGCATGTGAGTACTATTTTGCCTACGTACATACATACATACATACATACATACATACATACGCAGTAGGAGCTCCGGACTGACTGTTTTAGGGTTGCATGGATCTATATGGGCTGGATTATTACGCTTCCTGTTGCTGGTATCATTTCCGGCTGTCTTATGGGCATTATTCTCAATGCCCCTCGCTGGGAACATGGTCAGTGAACAATTGTTGGTGAGATGGGACACAACCAGCTGGGAATGGGAGTGTGGAAGCGTTGGATTTTGAAGTATACCCTCTTTTCACTGTATTAGACCGTTTTAAACAATTTGAAACCGCGACATTTATAACATGTAATGCAATTAATTATGCTCAGTCATAGTTTTGAGTCACAGCAACGGTGAAAGAATTGTCACGTGTCGGGCACGGGGGTGTTTCTGAGGGGGATTGATGTGTGGCGGCTGGTGCTAGGCCAGGGTTTGGAACCCAAAGTGGATTAGCGGTATCTATGCAGCAGCAACCTCCAGCTCCTCGGGGTCGTGAACGAGTCCATGTTAAATGTCGAAAACGCAAAGCTGAACTTGACTGTTTAACTATACATAATCATATCTCTGCTCCCTCGCTGCTCTAGCGCATGCGCACACCTCTCCGCGTAATTCCTTTATTATAACTAGCTCACCCGCAACCCGACTTGAAATGTGTTAAATACTCCCGCCCAGACCTCTTTATAGCAATCCATATGCCTTCACCATTCATCACCAACCACCCGCCTCGACCATGTCTTCCCCCTCCCCACGGAGATCTGTTGAAAGCTTCGACTTCCTCAACTCTCCACCGCTGCAGAACCAACAGTTTCCCTTTCCCCAACATGACTGGGGCCTCAGACCCAGCTCCACCGGCCGACACCAGCCACGTCGTGGCTCGACAGCGAGTTCAATACACTCCGTGGGAGGAATGCTGGATACCATACACTCCCGAATGGGTCCGGTGAGAGAGACTGGCAACAACGGTAATCATAACCACTGCGCGATGTAGTGGGCGTTGTGATATTAACGGAGTATCAGCGATCTCGACCCTCCTCCAGCCCCCCATTGTCAGAACGGGCATGCTACCGCATACTGCTGCCTCCGTCACTGCCCACCGCCCTCCCTCTACGAAAGACATTCCCCCCGTTACCCTTTCCAACATACCGCACGTCGAACCTAGCGCATTCAATTCCTACCTCTCCCAAGTCGGTACACTCTATGATGCGTTTCAGCGAGCAAAGGCAGAGTCTGAGGGAGCCCCACCGGAAACCGGACGGTGGGAGTCAAGCAAAAAGGACGAATCTACGGATACTCTTGAGCGTGGTCTTCATAGGGTACAATCGTCATCTTCAATCAATACAGTTCTGGGTTCGGGTCTTTCTCCGGCGGGCTCGCCACAGCCGAAAAGGCGTCCAAGCGGAATAAAACGACTGCAGTCAGCTGTGACCCCTTTATCAACAATACCTAATGTGTACTTCGACGAGAATTTCCAGTTGGAGAATCCCCGGACATTTGACATTGTGAGCGAACGGTCAGAGGTTGTGCGTCCAGTCCAAAGAAAAGGGAGCGATGATTCTGCTCCTTTCGATCAGCCCCAGCCACTAGGAAGGAAAGCTCTAGCGACCAATGCCATCTTACAAGAGAAGCTTTCGTGGTATATGGACACGGTTGAGGTACACTTAATATCGTCAATTGCAACAGCATCGACTTCTTTCTTCGCTGCATTGGGCTCTCTTAAGCAACTTGAATCGGAGGCCTCGGAATCAGTCGCCAAAATAAAAACACTAAGAGAAGACCTGGCTGAACTGGATCGGCAGATGGCTGTAGGAGGCTTGAAGCTCGTTGACATGAAACGGCGCCGAGAGAATCTCCGGAGGTTGGCCGATGCTACGGATCAGTTGCAGTGTGTTGTGCAAGGGCTATCCCATTGTGACGAACTGGTCGACCAAGGCGAGCTCGACCTCGCCATGTCAAGGCTCAATATCGTAGAACGACTGATTGCTGGAGAACAAGATACAATGGACAGATCGGGACTCTCTTGGATTCCATCGCAGATTCCACCAACAGTGATCGACTTACGCAACCTGACGGCTTTGGATGGAGTTTCCGATGGCATACAGCAGCTGAAATTCCGCGTCGGAAAAGGCTTTGAAGCCAGGTTTCTCGAAGTCCTACTTGTTGATCTACGACAACACATTCAGAATGTTCCGAGCCAGGATACGTTGAGGAGATGGGTTATGGCCTCATCGAGAGCACGTGGGGAACATGCAAGAATGGATTCAATACTTCCGGCATATTTAAGGACCACTCAGGAGTTCCGTTCAGACCTAAAAGCGAACCTAGTAGGACTCAGCGGGTCCAATTCCACAGGAGCAGCTACTGCCGCCTTTAGGGATGCTACAGTTCGAGAGATGAAGGTCTTGATTCGCCGTCATCTTCCGAGTTCTACAGACGACGACGCGGAATCTGCAACCTCCGTCTCGACAAGAAGCAGCCGAATGTATAGCCAGCAAGACAAAAACTCAATCTTAGCACGTAATCTGCGAGCCATGGATCCTGACGATGCTGAACAGTTTTTCGTCAACATCTACACCGACATTGGAGAGGCGTTACGGAGACTAAGCATACAAGTCAAGGTCCTTTTGGACGTTACCAGTGGAGTCAGCACCCCTCCCGCATCTGGTGGTGGCCTACGTTCTCCCCCGAAGAGCCCCAATATTGGCCATATCGATTCATATTTGACTGCAAAGAATCTTGCTCTTAATCCGGCCGATCTTCAGGAGGAACTGATGGAAGTATTGGACATGTCGAGTTTGCTCGGACAGGCAGTCGATGCAGCTCAAACGCAAATAACGAAGCTACTGAAAGTGCGGACAGAGGCAACTACCCTCCTGCCTCTTGAATACTTCCTGCGTTACTTCAACCTGAACAAACTATTTGCAGACGAATGCGAGGCTATTTCCGGCCGGTCAGGCGCAGCCCTAAAAGGGGTTGTGAATAATCATATTGCCGAATTTGTTTCGCGTTTCGGGGACACTGAAAAGCAGCAGCTCGCCCAAGCTATGGACTCGGATCGATGGGATCCCCAGGATTTCGACAGAGCGAACAACGAAGTATTACACAGGATACTACAGGGAATGACGAGCGATCCCGTGGAGTGGTCCCAGACAGGATCTCTTCTAAGAGAAAATAATGGAACTCTCAATGGGAGCGCGGCTGCGGGAACTAATGGCTCTATCCCAGAGAAATCCAAGAATCCCATTCCTGCAATCGTTGACGAGGAGAAATATATTCTCCCGGAATCGGCCACTATGATATTGCGTGGTATCGACAGGTTCGAAACGCTGTTGGCTGTTATTCCTAGCATGACTTCGGAGGTCTCGGCATCGCTTTGCGATTACCTGAAATGTTTCAATTCTCGACTTTGTCAACTAATTCTCGGAGCTGGCGCGATGCAGAGCGCAGGTTTAAAAAACATCAACACGAAACATTTGGCGATCGCTTCGCAGACGCTGAGTTTCGTCATTGCAATCCTGCCATATATACGTGAGTGCGCGCGCCGTCATGCTGTGGGAGGAAAGCCGCCGCTCGCTGAGTTCGACAACGTGAAGCGGCTGTTACAAGACCAGCAAGTCAGCATCCATGACAAGTTGATTGATATCATGAGCAACCGGGCTTCGGTTCACGTCCGGAATCTACAGAAGATCGAGTGGGATAGTGATCATGAGCGTCAAGTCAGTCCAAATATGGAGACGTTGGCTAAAGAAACGGTCACGCTTCACAAGGTCATCAGCAAGTTTTTGTCCGAAGTTTCGATTCGTATGATCATGGGCCCTGTGTTCGAGAGCTATAGGGAGCAGTTGGGGAAGGTGTTCAAGGACGCTACTATCAAGACTGCTCCTGGAAAAGAAAGGTACACACTGCTGACTCTATATAAGCCGTTGTACCGTATGGCTAATCCAGTTTTACAGGCTTCTCCGTGATGCTCGCCTCTTCGATTCCAAACTCAGCCACATTGATGGCTCTGACAACACAGGTAAATTCCTGACCCAACTTGCCGCATCTAAAATGCCGATCCAGCCTCAGCAAAGCCCTCCTGAAAGCAGCAAGGCAGAGGACTCGACGGATAGCTCAAAAACCTCGGTTAAGGAGATTGAGGCTTCTTAGTATGCAGGGTACATTGGATCGAACATGATCTATAAGATAACACGCCCGTCAGAGATCGCGTCCGGTTCAAAGGTACGGAAGAAATGCGGCCAGGAACATAGAGAGGACTGGAGGCTTCTTCGAGGGTGAAGATGACTGCCCCGGGGTGGCAGGGCGCATGTGGTCTGGCCGTACGGAGGGCCAACAATCATACGATTCGAAACCGCAACCTGACACTATCAAACGCAGACTTCCAATACTGCGCACCGATCACATTCACTTACCTCTTGGTCGGCTTTACGACGCCACTGAAGGTTAAAACGCTGGGCTTGAATGTCCAACCAACCTATGAAAGCAGAAGGTCATTTACGTCCCCTTTGACCGCTATTAGACCTACGCAAGGATTACAGTTGTAGAAGAGGTCTTCTGTGATCCTGTTGGGGAGGATGTTAAGGGGAATGAGGCAAGAAGTAGAAATGGTGTATGGTCTTCCGAACATCCACTCATAACTGACGACGGTTAGGCAGATCATTGTGTACCGTTGGTGGATTGAGCCTGTGAAGAGGAGAAGTCCAAGATAGTGCCGATCGAGTTGTAGTTCAATTCCGTACTCTTTAGAGGCATGTTGCAACCTCACTTATCGAACACAATCTTCGCAGAAGTAACAGAACAAACATCCCTCGTACATGCAGTATGAACAACAGTCCTTAGGCATGCCTTTTCTCTCCTTAACCATGAAAACTGTGTCGTTTACTAATGTGAATATTATGAAGCGGCCACCTTAACAATGCTATTGTCTATGACATTGTTCAGTTTAGCGATGCCTGAGGCAGTAACGTACAAACCTCCTTCTTCACAATGCGGAAGAGTGTTTCTTAACAACGTCGATCTCAATCTCTCCAATATATAAGCATCTTTGACTGCCGTCTATAATCCTGCCATCGCGACCCATTCTTTTTGCCCATCATCCTAGCTGCACTAGCTTATTTGTTCCTTCTTCGTTCATCTTTATTTAAGCTTCAATCCAGTCTTTTCAGTAGTACCCTAGGTGGCGCAGGTCTTTACCCCCAGCCCCCCAGTTTAAATCATCTTTCACTATGTCTAAGTCTAACCGCTGTCCTGTCGTTGTTCTCGGTTTCCCCACCAGAACGCCGGCCACTAACCCCATCCCCCAATCTGAGATAACATCCGCTCAGTACCTGCACACCATCCTCCCCTCTACTATCTTGCCCCACTGGCATAACAGAAGTGCTTTCCCTGTCTGGCCATCCCATCCAAACCTCTATAGTCCAACCTCCGAAGCCAAGCTCTCTTTCACAACCAAGTCCATATTATCCAACTTTGACCGCCCAACTTGTGGTCAAGAGAACTGGGAAGAATGGATCAAAGCCTGGTCCTACGCCGAAAGCTACGAGCGAGGCCAAGACACCGGCTCGATGTACTGGAGAAAACAAACAGCCAATGTGGAGAAAGAACTGAAAGAAGACTCGGAAGTCAGGCTCCAGAGCAGAAGCCGGATGAGACGCGAACTGAGAAACTGGGTCTCCAGTTCCTGGAAAACAACCTTCAGCAGACTCAAAACTAATCTGCAAAACATCAGCGCTAACAAGCATCTTTTCTGGTACGAGCCTGAGTACGAGAACGAAGGGTATTTTGCGGATGTTGATGGCGAGAATGAGTATGAAATGGGGGAGGAGATGAAGTTCCCGAAGATTGACATGAAAAATACAGTAAAGAGGAGCCTCCTCAGCACCGAATCCTCGAAGGCGCGGGATCGCACTAATCGACCTTCCAAGTATGTAGACAACAGTTCTCAGAGTAAAGAGATTACAAGGTGTTAAGCTATAAATCGGATGGGTGTATGTCCGCACCACTCCACCAGCTCCGAGCCTGCCTGTTGCTGAGCCCTCTTGCTTCTGAATTCGAGGTTCTCAGACAGGAGCAGTAGCAGTGACGAGGAGGACAATGACGGCGCCGGCATTGTATACCTCCCAATAACACCAACGCAGACGAGCCCAGCATAGGAGAGAGAAGAGCATGGAGGAGGTAGAGGAGGAGGATCAATGTATACCGCTGGATCCCGCTGGCGATGCAATTCGAGAATTAGGGTATCCATTAAGTGGTATGCTGGCAGTAAGGCGGTTCTATAACAGAGTCTGGAAGCGAAAAGGAGAGTGAGTTAGTTGGTGTGCTTGTGTGAGGGTTGCGATGTGGAGAGAATTGGATACGGTTAGAGGTAAAGTTTTTCTTCGTGTTTCGCGAATTTGGGGCAGGTTTGATGTGTGGAGTTGATAGGGTAGGGAGGGTGATCGGCTAGATCCAAAGTAGATTTCAATCAGTTCTGAAGGTTGGTCGGTTGGATACTAATTAGGGTTTAAATTAGTTTTGGTCTCTGATCGGGAGATTGGTCGGCTGAATCCAAAACACATTCCTTACTGGTATCTAAGGATATCTTTTCTTTTTGCCATAGGTTGCCATATTCTGATAGTTGATAGTCCCCGTAACATTGAAATTCATCACTTTAAATCAATATCCTCTATAGTCCTCACAAATCCCTCCCCCTTGTTCCGTTCCGCCCACTCTTTCAACCCCTTTGCCAACCCCTCAATAAGGCCCTTATTAAGCGCGTTCTCCTGAAAACTCACCCTACTAGCCCACCAGCTCAACCAGTCCTCCGCCCTAGCTCCACTTTCCGCATCCATCAATCCTGCCGCAACGTCAATCAGAGTTGGCCGAACCTGCCCATGCCAAAACACATTCGCCCCACAAACTTTACAAAAAGTCCGCGGAACATCTTTAGTGCTGCGGTACACTTTCATGGTGCCCCAATACGGTTCATGTTCAAACGATTTCGTACCCTCTTTATCTAGAGTGATATTCGCAATTGGAATGAATGCCCAGAACATGATATCGAAGCCCAGAGCACGACGACAAGAGGAGCACGCACAGGTCCCTGCGAGATAGCGGCCTCTTGGTGCGAGCCACCAAGGGTTGTTTGAGGGATTAGAGTTCGAGCCAGAGTGAAAGGGGATTATGCCGTCGGAATAGGGGGAACTGGTTTTTGTGGTTGAGGCTGAGGTAGGGCGGGATATATAGAATTGGACGCCGTTGCAGTGACAGTGGACATGGAGTTTGCCTTCTTGTTTAGTCTGCTCAGTGGTGGTGGATGGATGGGTTTTGTGGTTCAGGGGCACTTCTTCGCTTTGGTCTGGCTCTTGAAGGTACCGTTGTAACTGTCTTCCTGCTATGATGGGAAGGAATTGGCTTGCACCACCGTCTATAGTGTCGGAGATCCAGGTGTGCGATTGGAAGTCTATGATGTCGTCGGTGGTGGAGAGTTTAAAGGTTCCAGTTGCGGCTTCGAAGTGGTCATCGTGCTTATACTCGAGATACATGTGTGTGCCGCATGTGGAACAGAAGTACCTCGTAAGGATATCTGAGCTTTCGTAGGGAGTGAGGGCGGACAGATCCGGCTTTGGAGCGGTAGGGTCAAAAGTGATGTTGACATAGCTAGTTACTAGAGTACCGGATATTCGGCGGGAGGTATTGCAGTTGCAAAGGTTAGTTGGGAGAGGAAGTTTGGATAGTGGGACGGAGAATGTATGGGTGGCGGCTCCGCATAAGCAAGAAACGGTGAGGTCTTTATGAGTGGACATTGTTTTGGAAGAAGGAGAGAAAGACGTAGAAAGAGATTTAGAGAGAGACGGAGAGGGAGATTTAAAGAGAGATTATAGACTTCAGGTAAACGAAAGCTGATTGTTAACCACTATATGATCAAAAAGTTACCCCGCACTTGGAAGTCATGCATTTTTGTCCCATTTTGGAAAAGAGTGCCAATAACGAGAAGCACAGGCGTGTGATGAAAGATCGATGAAGTTGCATTAGAGTTAAGGTTTATACTAATTTTAACCGGTTTTAGAACATCGGGGTAGTCCGACTCACGTGAGCGGGATGCCGAGGGTAAGCGGCTGGGGCTCCATATTGACCCCATATTTTCTCCTTAGTGGATTACTACGTAACAATACTACATGTACACCTTAATTCCACGTCTCCTTTTCCACCACACCTTGTTGCTCTGCTAAATCAATTTGCTGTCCCATTCTTCTTCCTTCTGCTCCTCTCTTTCTTCTAATTCAAAAATGCCTTCCTCTCAGGCAGTCATCTCCGTCGTAGGCTCCCTCAATGTGGATTTAGTGACTCGTACCGCCCGCGTTCCAGTAGCCGGCGAGACATTAACATCCGAGTCATTCGATATTGGCTTTGGTGGAAAAGGCGCAAACCAGGCAGTAGCTTGTGCCCGTCTCTCCAGAACCGAATCCCAGGCGACAAGTTCCAAAGAATCAGATGTCCAAGTACGGATGGTTGGTGCGGTTGGAGACGACGAGTTCCACTCCGATTTTCTCAAGAGCCTGGAAAAGGATGGTTTGAACACGGAGAAAGTCCAAGTTCTGCCGGGTCAGAAAACCGGTGTTGCGGTCATTATCGTTGAGAGCGAGTCTGGGCAGAACAGGATTTTGGTTTCGCCGGGAGCAAATTATCAGGTCCCGACGGAGGATTTGGTTGAGGAGGACTCTACCGTGGCTCTCTTCCAGCTTGAGCTACCGATGGATGTGGTGTGTATCACGTGAGATTTTTTTTTTCAAGGTGCTTAAACTAATATTCTACAGGTCCTCCATAACATTAAGATCGCACGCGAAAAGGGGGTTGACACCATCTTGAATCCTGCGCCTGCGGTTGAGCTCCCTAACGAAGTTTATCAAGGACTTGGCCATCTCATTGTGAACGAGACAGAAGCCTGTATCTTATCAGGCATCAAGGATGTCTCAAATGTGAACGACTGGGATAAAGTCGCATCTGTATTCATCTCAAGAGGTGTCAAAAGTGTTATCATTACTCTTGGCGGAGATGTAGGTCACGGAATTTATTTTCCTATTTGGGTCTTACTAATCCGTTCAGGGCGTTGTTTACCAAACCAACGAACGCTCCGCCCAGAAACAGCCCGCTAAAGTCATCCCTGCCCTAAAAGTCAAGGTCGTGGATACGACAGCTGCTGGAGACACCTTTGTCGGTGCCTATTCGGTTGCTGTAGCACGGTGGAAGCACAGCGCAACGGGTGAAAAGTTTGACTTGGACACGGCTATTGCTTTTGCCAACCGAGCGGCGTCTATGACGGTCCAGAGAAAGGGCGCTCAGGCATCGATTCCTTGGGCTGACGAAGTTCCTGAGTCATAGTAGAGGAAAAAGGTAGCGCTCAATTCACCAATCAAAGGGATCGGAAGTCCCTTTTAGGCATTGATAGAAGAGACATGCGCTGACAAGGTATTTCAGGTACATGCGAACAGAAACTAAAAGTGGAACAAGAATGTATAAATAAGCCACGAAGAACAATTTAATGCCGCCAACTTGTGTTATTTATGCCCAAACGTCACTTGTTAAGAAAGTACGGGTGCTCTATGAGAAATTCAAACAGAAATGAAATTTGCGAGGCAAGCAAAGCGAGTCATATTTAAATACCCACATCAATCCCCTGCTGAACCAGCAGTAAAGCTGGATCATTCGAACGCCCAAGGCGGAAGACCAGTACACTCTTTCTGTATCCTCATCCTTTTCTGTACCCTCTCTAACCAGTCCAGGAAGAGCCCCAGAGCTGACATGTCTGTTAGGATCCTCTTTTAAGCACATCTGCATTACATGCTCCAGCTTTGGCGAATGTCTCCCACCTACGGGGTCCTTCTTCAAAACTATGGGGTTCCTTGGATTCGATATCGCAGCCGACGGCAAAGACAATGAATCATCAGCCCAACTTGATAAGCATCTGCCACAAGCCTATGAAATAACTCCGGGGGCTTGAACAGTGGATCATGTACTGATACATTCTCTCTAGTACGACCAGTCTTGGTATCGAACTCCAGAACCGAGATGTCGAACTCGCCGAGCACGATGCGCGGATACTTAGCCTAGGGATTGTCTTGGGAACAATCTGAGGTGAGGAAGCCATTTGCGAGCTTGATGTGCCTGTGCCTGATGGTATTGCAGCCACTCGCCTTTTCAATGGGGCAAGAACTTTCCCCCCGCTCAGATACGTTGACGTCATTGACCAGATAATAAACGGCCACCGCTAGACCCTCCAATAATTACATCTCGCCTTTTTTTGGGTTATCCTTACTCCACCGTCGCAACCTGATTCCCTTAGTATTTAATCACTAATAGTAGGCCTTGAGCTGCGATAGCATTTCTTTCGTCATATCAAACCACTTTTCAGCTTAAACTATCTGCTGCTCTATAGTGTGATGTAATCTTAATCTCCTCTACTAATGCTTTCTCTTTCTTATTCCCTTTGTTTCACCATGCATTCACTTATGTGATTAGTCATCAGTCCGGTCCTGGTCAAAAGTCATTTGTAGCCCCTAGCAGGCAAACTCCAGTATCTAAGTTACCCACGACTATTATTTGGGCTTATAGTCTAAGCTAAGGCATGCTTAGAACAGCGACTTAGGCTTAACGGAGATATATTTGAACTATGTGCCGGTCTACATTGTATATAAACAGTATGCATCCCTCAGCCTTTAGAATTATACCCCCGCCTTTTACGCACTCATAGATATACCACTATGTTTAATAACAATACCTCACCCTTAGCTCTCTTCCCAAGCATTCGCTAAAACCATTGTACGCTCACGTCTATATAACATCGCTCATTTCTCATCCACAACCCTCCGCATCAAAGCCATCATAACCACCAAACATGCCTTCCAACCGCCCCTGCAGCCAACCCTCCCTCTGTGAATCAACCCTCCGCCGGTGAGCAACCTCACCCCGCCAACCCCCACCAACCCAACCGACCACTCCAACTCAACCGACCGGATCCTAATCATGATCCCCCTCCAGGCCCTCCACTCGAGACCCCAACGATACCCCTTCTTCATCATCCAAACCCCTCCTCTTCCTCTATTTGGCGCAGGTGCACCTCTACGACCCTCATCGGCTCCATCTCCGATTGTTTGGAGGGAGTTGGGAGTGAGGTACGGAAAATCTTAAACCTCTAACGTTAGCCTGGAAGATCGCATAAACTTTGACTTCCTGTTCATGAATTTAATACCTCTCATAAACCTCAGCTAGAACAAGACACATTAAGACAACGGTACACAATAGGTATATTTCCGGTCCATATTATCTATTTCTCTCTCACTTCAGCCTTACATCTAAAGTTGAGATTCCTCCGAATTTTCTAGATTAGGGACTTAAGCTAATATTGTTTAGCATCCCAAAATTTCTTGCATTATAGTTCTTTCCAGTTGGTTCGCTCAGTGCTTTCTTTGTGGGCCTATTTCCCTCTATTAGTCAACCGGTCGTCCTCCTCCCCTGAGCTTTTCACTATTCAATTCCAATTCATTATTAAAGTAAACAATATATAAGTCTGTTCTATATTATGATGTTCCTCAATCGTTTTCTACTAATCTCCTAGTTACCCATGAGGGACCAAATACTTTATCCTCCTCTGAAACCTCGATCTCCCCCATTCCGTCCGCCTCCATAAAATCTGAATAATGGATCAAAAGTTCCGTTAGAGAACAGTATGGATTGAGGGATAATTCTCGTATACCCACTTTTGATTCCTGTACATTTTTTTTTAAACAGACGTACACCCCAATCGCTATAACATATCTTTTTAGATGGTTCTAAACTGCTAAATCTTCTCGGATTGCTTAGAGTATTACCTTCTTCAACATATAGTTACTACAATAGAGGCGTGAATTTCCATGTTGTAACGGAATAGCGCTAAGCAATCCCAAGCCAAGGAATAGACTTCGATGTTTCCTTTCACACCCCAATTTGTATATTTGTACAACAGCAACCAGCTTTAGTAGATCCATATCCTCTTAATACATAAACCAACACAGCTGTTAGATAAGCTTAGTAAATTATTAGAGATTGATTTCAGCATATTGCTGTAGTATCACAGGTGTGGAGAAGGGTGTAAGAATATCAAAAGCGAGTGTAGGAAAATAAGTAAAGATGTACGGATATTAAATCAGGGTGTAAAAGAATCATCCCCTAAGAATTATCTGTCTGTTCAAGTAATCCGCGCACCTGGAGTTAGTCAGCCCACTGCCGATCTACATACACAAGAAACAAGACGTCTGATTCCAAACATTGGGTCTTAATGGTCATTGCTAATTATACTCTGAAGGACGTGAAAAGAGGTATTAAGGGTTAATAAAAGAAGAAGAGAAGGAGAAAGGAGGAAACATGAAGCACAGGCAGATTTTGTCTCCGTTCCTTTACAGACGTTATACTGTCTAGACTGGAAGGAATGCCTTCGCTGGTGATGTAACGCGAATTTTACTTCGTAGGAGAAGGAGCGACGATACAATCACCAAGAGTTGCAGTTGTTCGCAAGCGCTTTAAATTTCTACCGATTGTTATATCAGTGCATAAGCCGAACATATGAGTGAAAAGAATGATAAACAGACGTCAAATCAGCGGAGATTGCCTCCGCTATAGAATGAAGCAAGAAGGTGATAAGTCCGCCGGAGGTAGACATAGGTAGGGGGAAGAGCGCAAGAGAACTTGCCTACCACCTAGAGAGCAGAGAGCGAGGATACTCCAAGGAAATATTGGAGTTTATAGTAAGGGATACTGAGATCTTTCGCTTATCGCGCTGTGTTAGTACTAAGGCCAAAAATGTTGCCGAGAGTACATAAAGCTTCAACGTCAAGCTTTGCATTGGCGATCGCCTTTTGGCACCAATTGCTCTCTGATGAAAAGGAGAGAACTGGCTGGCTTAATGATTTTGAGTTTAACGTTCCAATTTTTTGAGATGATAGTCCAACAATGCCAAATTGCATTCGTAAGGCGCTGTCCAACCACAGGAACCTCCTTTCCTTCATCAGTCCGTAGCCAGCATCCGAAACAGAAAAGTAACGCCTATCACATGGTTTCGTAACCACTCATACGTAACCTGCCGATCAATTAGCATTTTAATCCCCCATAACTTCCACCTCCTGTCAATCCCAAGACCGAAAAGCATCGACATACCTTTCCTCGCCCCTTGAAAAAAGAACCTCACAATGAAAACCTGCAACCCGGCCATCGTAACCATCATTATCCCCTCAATAATACTAAAATTGAAGATCCTCTTCTCCGTACTCCTCACCGTACTGAAATTCCGATTCTCCCTCGTGCGGAAGTATTTCTGATTCCGATTAATAGTAGACAACTGCGCCGACAGCTTCAGAATCGATTCCTCGAGTATAGACACTTGTTCAGGCGCGGAGCCCGCTTTGGCGGGGAGTTGAGCACGGACTTCGTTTTCAACCTATATAGAGGGAAGGATATTAGCTAGGGTTAATTGGGTTGGGATTTGGTGGGCGGAGGAGTGGAATAGGAGAGGCGCGTACAGCGATCTCGAAATCAACCATTTTCTCGGCGAATGTGGACATTTCGTTGTTGAAGCAGAAGCGGTATTCACCGGGGTCATTGGCTGTGAAGACGAAGTCGCCCTGGCGCTCTTTGGAACCGTCTATGATTACTTTCTCGTTGGGGCCGACAACCGTGTAGTCAACGTCGAAGGAACCACCAGATTGGACCTGACAGACCCTCAATTAGCCCAGTACTATACAAATAGGGTAAAACGTAATTGACGTACTGCAAAGTAGAATGCCACCTTAGCCCCCTTCTGCTCAACATTGGTGAAGAAGCATGCCTTCTCGTTGGCAGTCAACCTGTAGGTGAGTGCGGTGGATTGGACGGAAGAGGCAAAGAAGGCCAAAAGGCCCGTCAGCGCAAGGAAGGTCTGCATCTTGAATTGTTGATCTTGTGGGAACTCCGACACTCTTCGTCGTTGTAGTTACGAGTTGTCCTTCGGGAATGGAGAAACATAAATGCGGAAGCTTGGCGCAGGGAGGAAGCTGTCTCCGCCGGCCAATAAGGAGGGGTTTTTCATCGTCACTATTACGGAAGAAATTGATAATAGACTTTTATATGCTTAGGTGATATATATACCCAGAAATCAATGTTAAATGATTCTTTCTGCCTCCACTCCTAGAGGAAGTGCGCAATTCCAAGCCAGCCCCCCTGGTCTACCCAAAAGGACAGAGTTACTAGGGCGCATCTCCATGAACATCGCACTGCAGGTCTATTTATGCACAGAAAATCAATGAGTCCTAACAAAGCCTAACAAAAACGAGTCCATACCCCAGTATCCATTGCGCCAGACTTGTAAAATTCAAGCAGAAAGTTGCCCTGTCCCACACTAGCCTACACCCGCCAGATGATGCAATTGTTGAAATCAACGAATGAAAATGGAATCCGCTTTACTCCACAGATTCCGGGACTTATTGACATGGTCCATGGCGAGGGAAATTTCGTCCCGAGTGCCTGCCATATCCCAAAGGACATCGTCTGCAATGCTTCGTCAGTGATCCGGTTATGGGAAGGGAATCTACCTGGCGGCTTACCGTCTGTGAGATACTCTGGTTTCGAAGAGTTCAGCTTGCTGACCACAGCGAATTTGATCTTGTCAAATTGCTTGCCCTTGATCTTTGTGAAGTCGGAGAGACGCTGCTTGGTGTCCTTAAAGACCTCACCCTGCCAGTTTGTTAGTATACTCTTGGGCTAATTAAAAGCCAAAGCCCATACCTCTTTGACCGGGAACTGGAATGGAATTCCGTGGACCTTGCTCAGCTCCTTGTCGAAATGGAAGACGGAGATCTTCCTGGCCCCCCCCTCTTCCGGTGGAATGGGCATTGCATACAATACGAAAAACTCATTGATTCCCAGGACCTGGTAGTCCGGCGCCAGGTATTTGAAGAATTTGTTGCTGTGGGACTCGTAAATCTGCACCCTCTTCATGACCTCATCGCTAAGGTTAGCTTTCTTTTGTAGAGCCTCGAGAATATCGGCGATATTGCCGCTTTTAGGTATCATGAATTCGAGCGTTTCCTACAAAAAATTAGTGACCAGTGAGTGGGGATTGAAAATGGCGGCTAACCTCTTTGGCAAGACCATCGGGAAGCCATGTGACCTTGATGCTCTTCCTTTGTTCCAGCTCTTTCAAGCTCATCTCTAACACCTCGTAAAAGAGGACATCTGTCCTTGCGGCAGAGTTGTTCGAATAATTATAATGCGTCGGCGCCATGATGCTGATCAAGGTCCCCTGTTGGCCGTACTTCATCGTCTGCTTCGGTTTACCAGCAGCATTGACAGTTGTGAATCTCAGATGAGTGGGATCTACCTTCAGTTCTTCCCCAACCTTGGCAGCGAACTGATCGTAGGTCATTTTTTTACTCAGTGTCAAGCTGAATTCAGGAAGACCTGATTCCGGCCCTGCTTTCGGGACAAAGTCAATGTTGATGCGGTTCAATAGGTAATCATAGAAGTCCCTAGCATCAACATATCCACCAGATGCAACGATTTGGTTCAATCTACGATATAGTCAGCATATAATCATATAGTCTATAAACTAGAGCCACTCACTCGTTATCTGACAGTATGCGTTGAACTGTAATGATATCGCCATCCTGAATTTCGGACTGATGGAGGGTTACCTTGGGTTTCATTGCTTCGATCATGTTTTGCTTGATCTCCTATTCTTTGTGAGTACTGTCCGACGACGGGGAGATTAAATGTGCTTACTTCTGAAAGCTTGAAGCTGGTACCCGGAGGCCAACCCATCAGCTTCAAAATCGAGCCTGAGAGGTCGGAGACTTTATCGTGCCAGCCTGCCCAAAGGTTTCCAACCCCAAGTAAGCTTTGGGTTTTCGCATCGAATTGCTTGATGAAGAGCATCACGGCCTTGTTTCCCTGTTGGTTTCGTAGATCCACGAGCTTGTCACCGAAAACCGCATTCCCTTCTTCATCTCTCTTCTCTGCTTTTTCTATCCAAAGCCTGAATTTCGCAGGCTTCGTGTTCGCTTTACCGGCAGCCTCTTCGATAGTCATATCAGAGAAAGTAATCGGCTGATCAGGGCGGACAGTGCCGTTCTGGCGATTAACCATGGCCCACGGTCTGATCATATCTGGTTCGGTGCCCATTTCGTCCGCTATCATGCGATTGAAATCAGACATGGTTGTTGCCCGGAGTACGCGATATTCCTTCGGGACTGCGGGAGACTCCTCTTCCCCTTTCCACGGCACGATGTCAAAACCTTGGTACAGCTTGAAGTTAGCTTCCGATGCCACTTGAACATCCATATAAAGGTGCGCCTCTTCACGTTCTTTCCGTCTTCGCTCCAAAGCGGCCTTTTCTTCGGCTATCCGTTCAGCTAGATACGCCGGGGGCTCAATGTCCTTTGTCAATATGCTATCCAATCTGCTTTCGCGAATGTAGACGAGCATATATGCGCTCATTGACCGCTTGGCAGACCATGTTCGCGTGTAGGGGTTCCGCTGGCCCGCGTTTCCGTTCGCCTGGCTGTAGTCACCACCGAAGTTTTCTTCAAGGGCTTCTCTCTTGGTTGCCCGAGTGACTCTATCATCGTCAAACTTAAAGAAATGACCATCTTTGGTGGGTTTCAAGAACGCGTAATAGTGGCCGGCATTTAAATCGCCGCTGTGTACCAACACACCGTGCAGATGGTATACATACGGCTCGGATCGATCAGCGTTTTCGGAAAGGTAGGGTGAGGCATCCCATATTTCGGGGAACTCGTAACGGTCGTTGACTTTCATCATTGCGTCTCGGTTAATGTCGTACTCGAACCGCTTCAGCTGCAAGTGCAGAACTTGGGGGAAAGACTCAAATATGACTCCCTTCTTGGCGTCTTGAAGACCATGGCCCTCGGCAAAATACTTGTTCTCTCCATCCATGGTTTCGACCTGGATATAATCCTTGAAGCTGTCATCCAAATTCTTGTTTCCGCTAACATTTAACTGAATGTCCCAGAAGTCTTCTATCCTGGAGGATTCATAGTCCACATTTATGCATGATATATATGTCTTCATCTTGCCAACAAACATCTTCTCTAGGGCGCCTTCGGCCGCTGTGCCTTTCATTTTCTCGTCGAGTTTGTCCATAAGCACACGTGAGAGTTCCTGGACATCCTGCTGTTCGAATATTTGTTTGGAATCCCAGCCGAACGATGCTGTCAGGTCGGTGGTTGGCACAGCGGTATTGTGAGTCTGTAAGAGATAGAAGAGACGCTGCAAGGAATATGCACTATTGGACCGATCGGCCTCTTGTTCGGTAGGAATCTGGTATACGGCTTGGCGGAAAGCATTTGTGAAGAAGAGCGACTGGAGAAGAGAATTTAAATAACACGTTGCGCCCTGGTTCTTGAGTCCGACCATGCCCGTCTCCTTTTTAGAATCATAGCTATCCTGGGATTAGAAAATTTCTAGTACAAAGTCCGGTTGAACGTGACTTACTTTATGAAGTTATGCCACAAGACACCCGTAGGGTCCTTCAAAACTCGCACGTACGCGGTAACATTCGCGCAATTCTCTTCGACCATGGGCCGGCCTTTATCCTCCCAGTGGGAAGCGAAGAGTTTACGCAGCTCGGCAAACCGCGTAAAGCCCCAATCGCCTTCATCGGCTGTGAAGCGGTGGGTTGCTTGATGGACAAGGTGCATCGAGGGATCGTTGGGATTCCATAACACCAGCATGAATTGCACGCATGCATACCAATCCTCAGGGACTTTCTTCTCCTCAAAACCATGCTCCAAGTAAAAGGAGGCGTAATCAACGTTGTTGCCGTAGGGGAAAAAGAGTATCCGCCAGGGATAACCTCCACACTCAAAGACGGGACCATGCTGCCTTCTAGGCTGAGCCCTCCAGTCTTTGATTTGCCAAGTATGTATCGCTACGTCTTCGGTTTCTTGGTCTGGAAGTTCGGGCATATGACTCTGCAGGAAAGCTTCATATTCGTCTGCGCGGGGTTCAGGTTCCGTCTCGATGTCCATAGCATCGTCCGGAGAGATGATAGCCACATCGTTTTTCTCGTCGTACTCGGTGGGCTCCACCAGCATGTCGCTGCCGAGCTATACAAACAAGCGAAAGGTTAGCCAGCAGCACTATCGAGCTACAGAGAGGACGCAGGCTCGAGTCGCGGCTTACCTGATCCATGGTTGCAGTGGCGGAGGTCCGGCACGAGACAAAGTCAAAGGAAAAAGAGAAAAGATTCGTAGGGCACAGGAGCAGGAGAAGCGGTCGGTGCGCTCACTGCGAGAGCTGAATGCGAAAGATTGCGCGCCTGTCGCCTTGTGCAAAAAAGATGTAGGAGAGGTGTACTCGAAAGTGGTGGTTATGGAGGAGAAGAAGTTCACAGGTCTCGCTAAAGGTGGCGGAAGGGCTGGGGTGCAGCGGTGGACAGGACAATGACGAACGAATAATGACTGACGAAGGAAAGCAACGGGTGAGAAAGCGTGGAGGTGTTGGTTGCTGGTGAATATAATTGACTGTGCGCAAGCTGCTACATAGGCATCAGTAAGCTCTGCGATGACGGGCAGGTGAAGGCCAAACGCAATGGTGGGGAGAAAGAGGGTTGGAAGAGTGCAGTGGCGGTGATTGGCGGGAGGGAGCGAACGACGTCGCAGCAGCAGCGGTAGCAGCAGCAGCAGCTTCACATAAAATACATGTACGCAACAGGCACGCAAGCGGTCCAGCAAACTTCGCAAAGATATTCCTGGGTATATGCAGTGAGCCAATACTTATAGACGGCGAATTGGAATGACCAGCTAGAATTTTTGCCAACTTACTTCCATCGTTGCGCTTTCATTCACGGTTAGACGATTGTGGCTCTGAGGTTGCGAAAATGACCGGGAGTAAGCAAGTTCTTCGCAACCAAAGATGGGAAGATTAAGCCGCATTACAACGCCTAGAATTATTGAGAATAGCAATATGAGCAGCTTTCAGGTACATATTACCTTCTTTACTCACCATAGCTAGATTTGAATGATATAAGGTAAGGAAAGGCAAAGGGTTTGGACTCTAGAGGGACACACCTCTAGAGTCGGGTTTACTTTTCTCTAAGCATTAATATTGCGTGTCCATAGACTTGATTGGGAACCAGGTAGCACGTTAAATTGATTTATCAGTATTATATTATCTCCTATATTGTAAAAAAAACATTGACTGTAAATACATTGCTCGTAAATACATTGCCCGTAAATACATTGCCTATAAGAATGATGATAATCCGTAATAAAGGACATTGGCGTTCTTTTTACCCAATTTCGGAATGGCGCATTATTCACATGCGTATATCGGTCCCCGGGTTTCGTTTACGATGACAGCCTTGGAGCTCCGTCACTCCTCCGCAACAGCTCATGTAGCCATGCATTCTTTCAAAGCAGCCGTATTTTCTTGTTCAGCGCCTCGAATAAGCTTCACTGCAGCTTCGCGTAGCATCATCCGTCCCGCTTCTGTTCGGGTGCGGTCCGCTCACTGTAATACCACCATTAAGGCTGCTCCCACCTGGCGGCCGTCATCGGCCTTGGACGAGTACGTCTCCCGCCCAACTTCCGTTTCCCTGACTATACAATCGAACTGACGACCGTCATAGATGGGTCCAGAGGGAAGCCAGACCCATAAGCCTACGACAATTGACTTTCTTTGGGAGGTCTTTAACCGAGTCCCGCTTGATTGACTCCGCCAATTATTGCAGAGAGGAGTTGCCCATACGGTACGCAGCCGTCCACGTCTCTGATATTATTTGTTATTGAACTCCATCCTTTATCTTAGAATATCTCATCGACTGCGCGACATTCAAACTCTTCCTTATGTTGTAGTTGCTAATTCTGACATTGCTCACGTGTTGGAGTTGTACCGGACCGCCTTTGAACGCTTTAGACGTGTGCCGGTAGTGCGCACGGTAGAAGATAACGACAGCTATTGCAAAGTGCTACAAGAAACATTGAAGGAACATGCAACAGTCATACCGAAACTCGCAATCGGTATGCTCGAAGCCACCAAATTTATGAATTATCAAGAAATAGACAAGTTCATGAACACCATGTTAAGATCGGTACGTGGGTTGCCTTTCCCAGTAATGATTGTTGTGTTCTGACGCAAGGATACAATCAGCGGATCTCAAGGCGCGTAATAGCAGAGCAACACCTTGCACTGACCGAGACTTTCAACTCACCATGGCACTTCCCTCATCAATCACTCCTAGATCCTAATACAGAGACAGTCGGAGAGATCTTTCTGCGCTGCAATGCTAAAGAAATTGTTGAAGGGTGTGGAAAGACAACCTCGGAACTCGTCCGTCGAGCCTACGGTATAAACCACCCCATTCCTGAAATAAAGATCAAAGGGCACTTGGAAGCAACCTTTCCTTACATACTAAGTCATCTGGAATACATCATTGGCGAGCTCTTACGAAACTCAATTCAAGCAGTCATTGAACAACCCAGATCAAAGGACGAGACGCCTCCGCCTATCGAAGTAACCATCTGTGAAACGCCGCAGCAAGTCATGATGCGATTCTCTGACCAGGCCGGGGGCATACCAACAGAAATCCTACCCAATTTATGGTCATTTAGTAATTCGAGACGCGCCAAGAGAATCGAAAATCTTAATCGCGTCCCTAAGCTCCTTGGAACGATGCACGAGTTGCAGGTCCCAGGAAAGAGTACCCATGAAATTCACATGGAGAATGCGAACAAGTCTAAGCAGACCGATTTCAGTAATTATCCTGGATCTTTGTCAGGTCTGACAAGCCGACCGCCTGATCTTCGTCTCGGAATTGGACTGCCCATGTCCCGTGTGTATGCGGAGTATTGGGCGGGTAGTCTTGAACTGCATAGCTTAGAAGGATTCGGGTGAGATACAATCTTCGCCTCTATCTGGTGCTCAGTATTAACATCCCATACAGAACCGATGTCTTCCTACAAATTTCGAAGCTGGGCAACAAAAATGAAACACTCACGACACGAGCAAGTATGGACGCCGTTTGAGGGGCCAAACTCAACTCTTCGGCTTAAAAAGCAAAAGAACTGCGTGAAAGCCCGTCGACAGATGAGACCAAACAACAGCCTAGGCGCAGAGGCTATCGCCTATCTGTGTGCCTTCGAATGACTTGATTCCAAGAGAACCCCAGTTGGATGCCTGCATATAGGCGTGCTTGCGCCTGCTTGTCGTCTTCGACAGGCAGAGAGGTCTTACCGGTCGAATTCACGACTTCATCAGTTCTCTAGCATTCATAGAAAATACCACGCTACGCAAACATGAAGGAAGGGCATCATAAAAAAATGTAGTCCATTATGTCTCTACAGACAGATTGTGAAGCGAAGACAAACAGAGCTGCCCAGAGAAAGCGAAAAAGGCGAGCAACGCAGTAGACGAAAACATCAGATAAGGCGAAAAAGAAGAACACCCCCAAAAGAACTTCTATGAAGACAACAAAAAGAACATGTAAATATTATTATGCCTTACGTCTAAAGATACTCTTTTTCAAGAAAACCTGCCAGAACTTGTTGGGTCGGCGCTGGGATCGGACCCGTGTCCTCGCAGGAAGACCGGATCAGGTGTGCAGTGCGGTCTACCGTCTTGGCTCTTGACCCGTCAAGTAACCCAATTGGCCATGCAGCATACTAGAAACCTAAGATAGGTGCGACTTCGCGTTTCCTGATGAAGGATTTGTGCAGAATTGAGGTTTATGAGGTGGGTGTGTGGCAATTCGTGCTCGCTCTTCCTTCCACCTTTATCGACTGCCGGCCAGTAAACCCCGTCCTTCTATTTCCAATCTATAGTGAAGGCAATTTACAGTAACTCGGAGCCTATGTATGCTTCAATTTCCTGTAACTGATGGCCTTGAGCACAGACTTAGCATTTGTCGGAAATTCGAACCGCTCATGAATTGCTGCAAGAGCCAATGGCGTTGGCAATGCGAAAGGCAGAATAAGGAGGTATCTGAGAAATCCTGTGTTTATTTGCTCCTGCCACTATTCTGAAATGTTGGCCGTTTATGGCACTTATAGCTGTGGCTTCTACTTCCACCAACCGCAGCAGGTGGGTGCGCGAGAATAAGTAAACATCTATCGATATGTCTTCTCCCTCTTCCACCTTCATCTCCGTGGACTTTAACGCAGAACATTATTGCTGCAGCATCTTTTATCGCCCATCAACTTACCCATATGGCTTCGACACAGTACATACTTGTGAGTCGTGAAGCTCTCGTGATCATGAAAGATGTGACTAACATTGTAACTTTCCCCTCTACAGGCATTTTCCCGTCATGCACACCCAAAGTCTGGGCTCCGGTACCCTTGGAAAGCCCCGGAGAAGCCCGCGACACTCAAACTCCGTATTGAGTTGACGGGCCTCATCGAAGGGGACCACCAGAGTATTGCAGATGTATATTACCCAACAGCCCGACGCAGCTCAACATACAATGAGTGCCCGGTCCATCATCTAGATGTGGTTTCGTGCTGGAAGGGTCTGTCTACTCAGCAAGCTTCGGAAATCCTGTTCTGGGAAACATTGTTCAAAGAGTCCTTAGAGGAACTAGTGCTCCGTGACTTGCTTAAGGCTTCCGGCGAAAGTCCTTCATGTAAGTCACTCATGACCCCTTGACAGCTTACGTTCAGTTGGGCGAAGCAAAACATGATCAGCTAATGACTATCCATTGCAGGCTCGGAAGTGATAGACATCAATGGGCCCTTCATGTCTCACCTCCCAGACTTGTGCAGGGGCACCCAGCATATCAAAATCAATGAGTACAACCTCATGAGTCTGATGGCAAAGAGATATTCTGTGGACGAGAGGAATAAAAAATACAAGTGGTTCAACAGCTCTGGTGACATCAAGACCGCCATGCACAATTTCCTTCAGACCCGGGACTGCTTTCGATGTTTTAGAGACAGCTCCGTCTCGCCTGAACTGGATGTTCAGTTCAAGAGTATACCAGAGGCGAAGTCAAAATCACTGGTGATCATTGGCAGCGTCCAATGGCACCCTCCCAGGGTTATCCTTTGCGACCTTCCTAGCAGACTGAGCCGTGGCTCCGAGTATCGGATTGTCCCGCACTACACGTCATTTATCTTCAACGAGACTTACCCCTCTTTTCCCATCGACACGGTCTACTACGTTTCTTCCTATTGTCTACCCCTTGCTTGGGACCAGAACGTTCAAGGCTTTCGGGCAATTATACCGGATGGCAGGGCTGATGATCGACGTACTTTACTGGTGGGTCTGGTTGACGGGGCTGATGAAAAGGTGACTGTCATGGAGACAACGTTGACTGCTGCCATAACTCGAATGTTTCCGGGCAATGTGCGGTTTGAACAGACGACCCGTTACCTTATCCGACTGAAGGTATCGCCCGCCAACAATGTCCAAACAAGCCCAAAAAAAGAACCTCTTATCAATCGAACGGCACCGTCATGCACGAGTACGCCACTCCTGAAAAGTGCTCGCGTCAGTGGTCCTAGAAAGACTTCAATGAACTCTTCCGTTGCAGATTGTATGAGCCCTGCCGCCGCTGCGAGCAAGTTTTTGGATGATCTTAGTGAAGGAATGTGGAAGCCCCAGCCCAACTTCGCTAGCAAGGCTGCGAGCCAGGTGGATATCCCCTCTCAGAATGCTCTTCTAGTTGTTTCCAAAGACAAGGAAGGACTGTCGCATGATCTTACACCCCCAGTTGTTGAAGCCAACAAACAAGGACAGACAGCTGCCGAACAGAACTTAGTCCTTAGACCCGATCAAGGGCTTGACCTGCACAGGGACTCATACGCTCTTTACTGTGAAAAGTTGGCTAAACCAAAACAAGTGGAAGCCCTAAATCTAGGATTGTCTTTCATGAACGTCCCGATTCGTACCAAGGCAGAAAAGGTTGTACAGGAAGTTGCAAAAAAGCAGGGCGCCGACACTAACAAAACTAAGGCATGGATGGGCCATGAATTCCATTGCTCGAGCGCAACTTCTTCTTCTCCCGCTTCTTCGACCAGTTCCCAGGAGAACGATGAACATCGGTACTGCTCGCCTCGCTTGACTAGACGTGGGACCTGTTTTGATGGCGAGGAGACGAGTCCGGGCAAGCGTATCGATTCGGGTGTAGGTTCTCCGGAACCAGAAGCAACCATCGCTGAATTGGACGATTGGAACGAAGATGTGCAGCCAGTCCTGTGGCCATACCATCGCAGTGGAAGGATGCGTGGCGGTGGTGTCAAATTCCTTGCGCCTTCGACCGCAACCGGTCCTTCGCACAAACGGACTCGCGACAGTTCCCTTGAAACGGATGATTCAGAGTGTCATTGCGCCCAGGATCACCTCGACTCTCTTGTACCCTCCGCGTACCCTTCCAGCTACAATTTTAGGGATACTACACCAGTTATGGAGAGTGGAGGAGGCGCTGTTTTTAAGAAGCTCAAGCTGGATCCGATGGATGATGGGTATGACAGGCTACCTTCGGAACAGCCCAAGGAGCCAGAAGTACAAGGCGGTTTCCCGAGTCCCTCGCTTACTCCTCCATCTCCGAATGGATCAACGCACTGCCACCCTCGTGCGGGCTCTGAGCCTCCTAACATCAAGTATGCTGAATTCTCTTCACCGCTAGATGATGAGAAACCTAGCGCCAGTCCAAGCAACGGGAAAGCTCCCGTCCTTATTCCCTCGGTGTCCCAGGAGGAGATTAAGAGAAATTACGAAAGTTTCCTGAAGGCCAAGCTGGAAACTCCGACTCGATCTATCAGCTTCCAGCAGAGACAGAAGGCGGAACAAGAGGCTTTTGAGAGTGCCTTCTTGGATGAAAGTGATGGGCCAGATCCGGAGTGGGAAACTTTGTACGAGGATGAGAATGGTATTGAGATTGTTGATACTGTTGACAGTGAGCATGGTGTCAGTGAGCATGGTATCAGTGAGCATGGTATCAGTGAGCATGTTGGCGCTGAGAATGGACAAGAGAAGGAGAAGGAAAACGACGGCCAGTTGGACTTGGGTGAGGTGGAGGATTATGGTTCATCTCCACCTACGCCTGATACTGTGGAGATTGAACTTGCTGAATTGAGAATTGGGCTGGACGCATAGGGTTTTTGGGCTTCTCTTTGTTTTGGTTCAGCTGGATGGATGATGGGAGCTTTATTGGTATCACCTGGGTTTGCTTTATGGATGTTAAACGGGCTTTATTTTCGTAGCTTTTTACTTTAAAGTCAGTCTTACATTGCTTGTTGTCCGGGAAATACTCCGGGCTGTCCATGTGGGACTGGACGGCAAAGACTCTGACATATCCTGGCATTCTGCCCCAACTATATCCAACCCTGTGCGAATCTTCTTCTAAAGACAGGCACTACAGAGCTTCAGAAGGTCTTGAAAGAAAGAGAAGAGAATGGCAAAGGCAGCTGCACAATGGCTCCTAGAAACAAACATACTTGAACACTTTCGAGTTGCAAGGGCAATTGCAAAAGAAAATATAAGGAACTGGGCTGCCTTCTAACTAACCTAGCCCGTGTCATAATAATCTCTGTTGCCTGAGCGGCAGCACTGGCAGATAGGGAACAGCAACTACTAGCTGGTGAAACAACTCACCATAGCTATATTAGAATGGTTTAGGGTGGGGAAAAGGTGAAGATTTTTGGACTCTAGAGGGTCATTCCTCTAGAGTCGGGTTTACTTTGCTCTAAACGTAGATTCTACATGTTCATAGACCGGATTGGGAACCTGGTAGCATGTTAAATGGAAGTATTATTATTATTATTATTATTATTACATTTCTTTTTGTCTGGTGAAATCGAAGGGCCCTAAAGGATATTAGTAGGAAGTGCCGCCATTCGTGGGTGCTCCAAGTGTCTAGCTAATGTTATATTCTGTTTACAGGGTCTTCTGATAGCTGAGATCTGGGAATATATTGGCTCCTAGCTGCTATAAACTAACTTCGCCGGGGGTTATATATAGAAGAATGGGGGTATAGTAGCAGATGGTGAGTGTATGTTACAGGAAGAACGTTTACTAATGAATCTGCCTTGAGGTGTGAATACGTGATATCACGTGTATGGAGCTTACGCCTCTTATCTACACAGCCACGGAGTACTCGCCACAATTTAGTAGCTTCGGCCAATTAAACAACGAGTTTAGGTATGTTTCGGGAGTCGTGTAGCAAGTATGACGCATTCCGGTTTCCGGCGTTACGAAGGGGAGGAACAACAAACATTTGCGGCTTATGCTCTGAACCTTCGAATAGAACTTTACTACTCTCTTTGCTTTCCTTTTGTCTAAATCCTGAGGAACCAAGCCCCTTAAAGATTTAACCTTTCGAAGCATCCATCAAGAAAGAAAGCAAGAACACCTCTTCTACTCTGCAAACTTCAATCGCATACTCTCAGAACGTAGCTCGAAGCATTAATTGCAATACTCCTCCAACCTCAGCTAGAATTCAGAATACGCTATGATTTCTGGCATTCTTCTAATCCTGATCACTATCTTCAGTACGCTTTCCCTTCCCTTTCCTCCCTTCCCTTCATTCCTTTCCTTCATTCCTTTCCTTCATTCCTTTCCTTCATTCCTTTCCTTCATTCCTTTCCTTCATTTCTTTCCATCATTCTTTTCCTTCATACCTCATCCTCATTCCTTCTCTTCACTTCTTCCGTTCTTCTTTTCCCGACACTAGAATACCTACAAATCCTGCTCAGATTGAGATGGAACATTTTCGCTAACGAATAATTGCGGTTTTATAGTCCCACCCCTAGGCGTCTTCCTCGTCGCAGGCTGCGGAGTCGATCTGTTGATTAATATTTTGTTGACGTGTTTGGGGTACGTCCTTCCTCTCCTTCATTTCGCTTCTGGGTTCTCTTCCTTTTTCCATTCTCTCCATCTCCCTCCCCATCAACACTTCCTACTTTATTTCCCATCCACCTATCCCCCTTGCTCCACTTCGCCCTGTCCTCTATTCCCCAAGTTTAAACCGTCACTAATCCCCTCTTAGCTATTTCCCCGGCCACATCCACGCCTTCTACGTCGAATACGTGTACTACAAGCGGCGCGACGAGGCGAGAGCTGGAATGGTGTCTAGCGCGCCGGCGCCGGGCGTCTATTCGGAGAGGGTACAGAGGGGCGGTTATGGGACTATGGGGAGTGTCGGGAGTGCTTATTAAGGGATGACAAGGGGGGAATAGGGATGGAGGATTAGAAAGTAGTGTCTTAGAAGTCTATCCTAAAGGGGACGGAGGAAGTAGTAGAGGAGCCGTCGGACCGAGCTCTGGCTTTAGTTGCGTTACTCATTCATCTTTAGTATTAACTTTCTCCTCAATTACCTTCGCTTTCTTTTGGAATTAAATCAGAGTTTATATTCTACATCTATTTTCTAAGATTTATACCCTTTTAAACCAAAGTGACCAATAGATGACTCGAATACGATTCGTTGAACTTGCCTTCTTGATATATTGCCAAATGGACATCTCAAACCCTAAAAGTTATTTTTGTTTTCCTAACACTAGTTTAATATAAAAGAAACCAAGTATGAAGAAAGTCTAGGTAAAAGGATATTAGGCGAATACAACCGTTACCGCTTTTTAGAAAAAGAGGAGGAGACTAGTGGGCCCATAAATATTGAAGTTAAGCCGACTTGGTGAGACATAGTGCGAAGGAAAGTAGATAAGAAGATGTATATAGCTGCAACTGTCGGTTATGTACCTTTGGTTCTATCGAGCCCTTACTACCCCTTTAGGACATCGACTATCCACCGCACACTTTCCCTCCCCTCTCTCACTCCATAAACCCCCGTAAGCGGAAAACAATGCATTTGCCTCTCCCACTCCAACCATTTCCCCACGACTCCCTCCTCCGTACACTTCTCCTTAAACAACCTCGAATCAGGGGTGAGGATATCATAGCCTCCGATAACTCCGTGGATCTTCACGCCGGCTTTGCGTAGGAGGGAAATGTCGGCGAAGAGGGGGGATATGCGGGGGTCCACGGGATCCAGGCCTGCGTACCATGTCTCCGCCGTAGATTGGATAACAGCGGGAGTGAGGAAGGGATCAAGGTGGGCGACGGAGCAGATGGACGGGTTGGAGCGGGTTAGGTCGACGGAGGGGGAGATTAGAATAACCTCCTTCGCACACGCAATACCCCCCCAGCTCCTATCCTCTCTACTCTCCTCTGCTAATCTTGATTCCCGTAGCGCTTCTTCATCCATTCTCAACGTCTCCAACACCACTCCCAGCGCCAAGGTCGCGCCTGATGAATCCCCCGCTAAAATTATAGATTCACCGCTCTTATGCGCCTCTTCCAACAACTCCCTATACATCCCCATCAACATCGGAAAAGCCACAGGCGCTGGATTCCTCGGTGCGAGTGGAGCTGATATAAGAGAGACTGAGATAGAAGGGTACAGGGAGTGAGATAGCGAGGCGAGGAGTTTCCAATGGTGCGGGGAGGGCGGGGATTGCCATGAGGAGCCTGGGATGTAGTAGAGGCGCTTCTTAGGGTTTAAGGTAGGTGAGTTGGGTTTCGCGTTGGGGTCCTCGGATGGACCCTTGACAGTTTCGGGAGCGTTGGGAGGGTTAATATGGGGGTGGATGTCGTAGATGTAGATGGTGGAAATGAGACGGGAGGTGACGATGCAAGCTTTTAGGATGTTTTTGTGTGGTCTTAGGGGAGGTGAGCCGTGGATTTGGGTGGCTGTAGTGTGGGTAGGACGGTTTAGGAGAGGGCGGAATAGGCGGCAGAGAAGTTGGATTATAAGGGTGAGGAGAGTTCTGTCGTTGCGGTGGGTTGTATGGATGGGGGGGGATATGTTTGAGAGTTCAGATGGAGGTTGCATGGACATTTTTGAACAATTGTCTTATTATCGTATGGAGGAGAGACTACAAAGAGAATTCTGATCCTGCTACCGCCTAAAATGAGATAGATATATTTATCTTTCATAGTTCTTAGATGTTCTGGCTAGTCAGGAATGGAGATGGTTCAGAGCGTCATCGTTGGGATCTTCAATCTCTATGACGTGTGGAGTTTTCCTGAGCATCAGAAGAAGTTTGTGGCTTCTTGTGGCTGAGGAAAATGCTGGATTGACTGAATATCTATTAATAATCGGCGTTTTCCAGGATATAACATTGGGATGATGCTTGCCTATGTTGAGAGAACGAGAATGGGCCCGAAGATTTATATTCACTTGCATTTTATGCGCACGAACCATGTTCCGGCTCCCCTTTTAGAAGACTGTGTCAGCTATTTGCTAAAAAAATGACAATACAACTGCATCGACAGCATTAGTAATTCGGCTCGTAAGAGAGCATCCTTCCACGGCTTCACTTTCTGGCAGCTATCAATCGTCTCAGAAAACGATCTTGAGCAAACGAAAGGCCAAGATACTCATGAAAGTTACGACTGACCAATCCATTTTCGGGTGAGGGCTGCGCAGTCTTTGTAGTATGCAGCTGAGGCGCTTTTGTTTCTCTTTGAAGAGTATTGGACCAGCCTGCTTTCCTTCGTCTTAGTACTCCGGGTCTAAAGAGGTCGTACTGGAAGGACCATCAAATGCACGCCCACGTGAGACGACTTCTATGCCAATGGGAAGCAAAATACTGAAGATGGGTCGGCCGACGGTGATCTCTAGAATGAAGAAGTGGACAGTTTCGGAACAGGTGGTGTGCAGGCGTTGCGGACTAGTTCGGATAGAAACATTTTAGCGGATTGTGTGGTTGATATGGATGAGAAGAATATGGCTACCGGTGAGTATTGGATTGTAGAACGTGAGTTAGGAGACCTGATCAAAGGTGTTGTATAAACCACTGTGGCCCGGTACTAGGTGGTGTTGAATGGAAAGAGCTGTTTATCTACGTCAACATGTTGAAAAATGCGCCTGGTTCCATTCTAACGCATCACATATTTCTGGAGCTTGGACCAGCCGTATGAATGATAAGCCATGAAAGAAAGATGCCGTGGGACATTTGAGTGTAAACGGAGTGCATAATAGGTGGTGAGTATTCGAACGTATATTCGCCCGGACTACCTAAATATGTTCCCTTTAGCTTATCCTATAGGAAATGCGCTTACAATAGCCTTGAACCGGTAAATCTAAACTTCAGACCTTCGTGGAGCTTGTGGACTACTATAACGTTGGTGAAAATGGAGGCTCACAAATGAGCGCATCACCCGGTGAAAGATGTATCATGCACCTGTAGGAGGCTTCCCTCTAGTTGCTCCGATAAAAAGGTGACAAATATACAGCATATATTGGTTTATATAGATACCATGCCAAAGGCCCAGTGCAGACGGACGGTTGGCGCAAGAAGTTTCACTTCGCTGGCGGGAGATACACTCCAGTGAACGACAGCGTAAAAGCCGGGGTCTTACACACTTTTAGCCCCTCTTCTGCGTATACCACATCATAACCGGTTAGAAACCCCTTTTTAGCAGTGAATTTATAAGACCAGTAGATGCGGTAGACGTGAAATAAGCAGCTGTGGTATACATAAGCGCAAACTTCCAAAAAGCTCTACTTAGTTGATCATAATCGGAGCTCCCAGGATATTAACGGCTCCGTGTCCTCGAAGGCTCCTTAACACGAATAGCTATACGCATACCGTGTTCAACGTGGCAGTCATGCTTCCATATAGAAAGGTGGATGTGTAATGCGGCCTTCTGCATGCCTGAGGTGCAGGATGCTTGAACCGTCGCTATGCGACGCACTCGAGTCTCGCAGACGACTCCTTCGGGTTTCTTGCAAAAATTTGGATGTTGAAATGTAACATAAGAAATTGATGATATAGGAAGAGATGGAAGAGTATTTTGAAAATGATGAAGAGATTTAATGACAGGAAGAGTACAGGAAGAGTAGGTATGAGGTATGGATAGGAAAAAGAGAAGTAATGGAATGAGTGATACAGCTAATGCTGAGTTGGCTACCTAGATGCCCTACCTCTATAAGCATCTTCCAAAGACTTTTATATCCATTTTCTAGATAAGAATCAATTTTTATATTACGTGACTGTTCTATGAAATGACGAATACCATTGCGAAATGTTTAGATCTTGAATTTAGCGTTCCGACAAATACGCACCCGTCCCGTGGACTCCTATAAATGACTCAAGCCGTCACTACCCGTCTAACAGCTGATATGTAAAGAAGCACTCATCGCAGTGTAGAGAGATATTTCAAACTTTAAGGTCCGCCTCTCTTAAATATAATTGAAAAGATAGAAAGGTTAAACCGTTCCAGCCTCATTTGTACACCCTCATACATTTTATCTACCCCGCGATCCAACTCGTCAAACTCTAATCAAGAGAAAGCACGCCATCGACTATTCAAACACACCCAAGCCAAAATGGTCAAAGTACGTATATAATTATCTCTTTTAGGAAATCTGTAAATAAGAGATGCTGACTCATTGCCCCTGAAGCTAGAATACTCGGTCGAGGAGCCGTTGAATCAGGAGCCACCGATAGAGGAGCTGGTAGACAGGTGAGTCACTACACTCTTGATATAATGTATATACTTCAAACTACTTCGGCATACCCCTTAAATATACATCTTTATCTCTAAAAATTTAGTCGACCCGTCACTGATACGTATCTAGCTTCATAACAACCAATGGCTATGACCGCAATCACGGCCCCATCCCGCACCTCTCCGCCTCAACCCACACCATCTCAATAACCGGCCTCGTCCGTACACCCCTCACACTCTCGATCTCCGCCCTCCAAACCCTCCCCCAGCACACGGTAATTTGCGCCCTGCAATGCGCCGGCAACCGCCGCCACACGATGCGCACGAAGCTGAAAGAGGTGAATGGTATTGATTGGTTTGATGGTGCGGTTATGAACTGTAAGTGGAAGGGGCCATTGCTGAAGGATGTGCTTGAGATGGCGATGGTCGACGTGAAGAAGGGGGAGGAGGGGAAAGCGCATGTGCAGTTTGCATGTCGGCAGACGGAGTGTCAGGATGACGGGTGGTATGGAGCTAGTGTGCCAATGGAGAGGTGTTTGAGAGCGGATGCTGAAATCATTTTAGCACTCGAGGTAGGTGGAATTGGTTTTTGTTTATTGAAATCTTCGGGTTTATATCTCTGTTTCTTCCTTGTCTTCATTTCCTCTATTTCTTTACTCTGTTTTATCCCTACGTCCTAGTTTCCTCTCTTTCCTTTTTCTTGTTCCACTTCTATCAAGCCTCCTTTCCGATGTTACGGTTTATCTCTGTTCCCCGTCTTTCTTAAGCCTCACTGCCTACAATGGCACTCTACCCTCTCATATTACATCCTCAAAACCACCAAAACCCCTAACCCCCTCCAGAGAAACGGAGAACCCCTCCCCCCTAACCACGGCGCCCCAGTCCGCGTAATAACCCCCGGTATAGCCGGCGCGCGCTCCGTAAAATGGCTCGACTCCATCTCCATCGAGCTCTCGGAATCGCCCAACTACTACCAACAACACGATTATAAAATTTTACCACCGTGCGCCGACTCCGCCGAAGAAGCCGAGAAATGGTGGCCCAAAGTTCCGGCCATCCAGGACATGCCCGTGAACTCGGTAATCGCGGTACCGAAGAGTAACAGTAAGGTGGAAAGAGATGAGGACGGCTGTATAGAAGTCCGCGGCTACGCCCTCCCCTCCGGCGCCGACGGCCCCGTCATCCGCGTCGAGGTCTCTACCGACGACGGAAAAACCTGGGTTGACGCAGAGTTAGACCAAGGGCAACATCTCAAGAATGAGGAAAAAGAAGGGGTGAGTTTGAAGTGGGCGTGGTGTTTGTGGAACGCGAAGGTGCAAATGGAAAAGGGGAGGGAGAGGCGGATATTGAGTCGGGCGACGGATATGGCGGGGAATGTACAGGAGGCTTGTGCGCAGTGGAATTGGAGAGGCGTGGCGTATAACGGGTTTGGGGAGGTTGAGGGGTTAGAGGTTGCGTGAGCGAGGAAAGGAGTTGGATAGGAATTTGGATAAGGGTTTATTCTCCACTCATAGCACCAACACGGTATAAGTTACTCTATTTTAATGATGATTCATGGTTTAATACACGAGCAAGCCTTTACTGGTCTCTAACATGGATATCATCTACTGACCTATACCTCCCGTATCCGCATACACATTAGCATAATCACTCTTCAAGTAAAGCTCCCTCCCAGAACGCCTGGCTATGTACACCCAAATATTATGAAACAGTCACGTGTTGGTATTTCCTACATCCCCCTCACAGCCCCAACCCCTTCCTAACATTCTCCCTAACTCGATCCTCATACTCCCCCCTCTTCTCTCTCCACATCCGCGCCGCATCCACATTCGCCGGCGACTCGTCGTTCGGCTCCGCAAGCATGCTCATAACGCTTATTAGGATCTTTTCCACGGATTGGATGGGCGACCAACGCTCCGAGGCCTGTTCGTAGTGGTGTGGGTCATCGCCGGGTGGGTGCAGGATCGAGATGCAGACGGTGCCGTTGGGGTAGACTGGGTTACGAAGTTAGTGAATATCCTCGAATCTTCAATAATATCTCCTCCTCATATTCCTCTTCGCACCCTTCTGGCTCCACCTCGTTGGGCCTAGGAGTTCGTAAACGTACCATTTGGATGCCACATCTCACATAAAAACTGCATAGTTGGCGGCGCCAACGGATAATCCTTTGGAAACTCCAATTTCGCCGGGAAAACCCCTCCCTCAAAGGGCGTGCCCTCCGGCCCCTGAATCAGCGCTTCCCAGAGGAACATGTTGTCTTCGGTGACGGGGCCCGCGGTGATGCCCTCGGGAGGGTCCGAGGACAGGCCTCGGTATTCTTTGAAGAGGCGTTTGGAGGCAGGGGATGTCATTTTGAAGGGGCCTTGAAGTTTGGTGGGTGATTTGAAACAAGGTTGTAGTAATGGCAAGAAGAGACAGGAGGTGTAATGGGGTCGGCCGGAGAGCGGGTATGGAGAGGCGGGTGTTGCACGGAGGTGGGAGTGAATGTGCAAAAGGGAGTGGACTCGATAGTGAGCGTGAAGATGTTAGCCCTCCTGGGGTTTCTTAATTGTAAAAGGGGTATTGAAGGAAGTAGTGAGCAGATCGATGGGTGTGTGAAGTGCAAGGTGTTCGAAGTCGAGTCCATCGGAGGTTCAGCTGTCGATCCCCGCAAAACGCCGATACCACTCACGTGATCGGAACATTCACAATTAACGTCACCACTATTAAACTCTTAGTCATCGACCTAGAAGAACTCTCTGTTAGAAAATAGTGATATGGAAATAAGCTGTCGGAGGAGAGGATTAAATTTCTTCTCATGGGTATTGGAATGCTAATAAACGCTATCTATATGCTGTAGTCCTCTTATGAGGTCTCTACTAAAACTCTATCAGATATAGAGTTACTAGGAGCTTAATTTAGAAATACAAGGTATGATGGGCTGACAGCGGCTCAATCAGAACCAGTCTCCCCAACCGTCGCCATCGCCTCCTCCATCTTCTCCGCCTCTACCTTGACCACCAGTTCCCCAAAAGTCGTCGTCAGGATTGGCGGTATTGGGCTCATTGGTGCCCCAAGGATTTTGCGTTTCGCCCCATACATCTTCCTGAGCCGGTACATGGGGTTGGCTTTGGTCGGATGGACCATAACCTGAAGTTGGAGACTGCGGATCCATCTCCTGACCAGCTTCTTGCTGGCTTGCAGCGTCTCTACCACGATGCATGGCTTCATAACCAGCCATCGTCCCTGCTCCCGCGGCTCCAGCCCCAGTGACTTCAGCTGCCCCGAGGCCTCGAGCTGCAGCACCAGCCTCGGATGCAATGCCGGCTTCTCCTGCGGCTCCTACAGCGCCAGCTTCTGCTGCAGCACCACCAGCAGCCGCTTCACCGCCCCACATAGGGAACCACATGGGGAAGAATCCCATGCCCCCCCCAGCACCGCTGTGACGGCTGAAGTAATCGAAATCGATACTGACGGCCGTTGCAAGCATGACTGCGCGCTGATCGAGAGTCATTCCAGGATGAGCACTGAGTGCCGGTACCGGCTGATCGTCAGTTTTTGTGATCGTATTGGACGGCCCCTGAGAAAGAGCAGCGGCGTCCATCCTCAGAGCATACACTCCAGTATCAGTAAACAGCTCCCGAGCAAATCCTCCAAAGTTTCGATTGACAGAACCGACAAGTCGATTGTCTTCAGAGCGTAGGGTAAAGTCCCAAGACAGGAAAGGTTCATCTACACGGGCAAACTGCATAAAACCAGTCTCCCTCTGATCTCCTTCCACAACCTGTAGGGCTTTTGAGTTTGATAAGGGGAGTTCCCCAGAGGCGAGTTGTAGTGCCTCTGCAGAAGCAGGTGTCTGGCTCAAATCTCGAGCGAGGAACAGATTGTACTTTCTTCGGAGAGGAGCCCACTGCTGCTCAGCAGCTCCGATGATCCGCATTTCATTAAGTGGTATGGACGAAATTTGGGTTGCCGACTGATTTAACGCCGCCTGCACACTCGTTCCTTGCAAAGCTCCAGAAGTAGTGTATGTCCCTGATCCGGTTCCTACAGCGTCATATACACGTATCCTAGAGGATATCCAGCTGAAAGGCCGATGGAACCGCAGCACTTCCTTCTCATGCCTGTCAAACACATGTGTTGTAAAGCTTCGATGCGTCTTCAACATCTGCCTCGCCAGAGTATTGCCTATTCCATGCTCTTGCTCTGCCAGATACCCAATGTGATTTCCATGCGGGTCCATTATAACATATCGGTTCGCCTGTTCAAACCCCATAAGCACATTCATCATCTCCAACTGCCGTTGCACAACGATAGCGGAGTTATCCAAAATATTCATCGCCGGATGGGTTTCCTTAAGAACACCGTTCGGATCTTGGGGTATGTGAACAGGTGTTAAGAGGGTATTCTCTGCATCTGGTTGTGCGCTGAGCGCGTGGGAAACAGCTTCGACCTTGGTTGGCTCATCGTTGGATTCCTTTTTCAAGCCATGTTCAGATTGTCCAGCAGACCTCTTTGACTGAGGAAGGACACGCGAAGTAGGCCGTGAAATGGAGCGCGACCTCCGTAAAGAACCCCGCGGTCCTTGTGGAATGTTTCTTGTAGAGAGCGCTCGGAAGCTATGCCGTGGCGGTGGTAACAACCACCTTCTTGCTGAAAACATGCTGTAGACACTTCGCAGATGAGGTACTGGATTCAACCGTTTTCAAAAGGAGAATTAGTCGGTAATCAAATGATTGAGAGAAATGGATATCCTTGTCGAATTCTTGGACGCAATGGCTCCCCGTTAAGACTCCAGCTACCTTTGCTGTGACGTCGGTAAGAGATATCTGCGATGATTATGTAACTACCTCCGCGCTCCAAAATTTCTTCTTTAGGCAGTTTTTTAGCAGCGTCGATTCCAGCAACAGCATTAATAACACCGTCACGTGAAATTTCCGGGTAAAGCTCGGACACCTCGATTTCTTCGAACAGTGGACTCGCATCAACCAACCTTCACCTTTACCAACCTTTTTCTAAAAAATGATTTGTTTGCCAGAAGTCTGGAGTAATTGTTAAGGTCAGTGAATGCATCTCTTTTGGTTCCGAATATTCAATTAACAATGATATCAATTTTGAAATATCCAAGAGAAGAAAGTTTGACTGTTCATTTGGCCTTACTTTCCTATGGACTACAACGGTTTCTGATGAACTTATATTTTACTCCTCATGCGGACTCGGTGTCATTTTCGGGATTGCTTATACTGATATTTCCTAGCCTTACTTAACCACAAAAAGGAAGACATCATGGCTTCAGGTGTTGCTGCTATTTCTAAGCCAGCTACTGGACTGGTGCAAATCCCCACTGTTGAAATGAAAGTCGAAGACAGCACACAAAAACAGGGAGACTCCAGGCCGAGAGGGCCTCCGCGTCCAAGGAGACCCAATTATGCAGATATACATTCCAGATCCCTACCCCTAGACGTCTATCCACTCCCCACCTTCCTCCCTCACAATCCCCTATCACTCTTCCAAATCCTCTATACCATCATCTCTCAATCAATCTGGACCCCATCTTCCCGCAAAGCTGTCTACCAAGGCTATTTTTCTCCGGAAACGCAGTCCGTCCATGTGACAGATCCCATTGCCATCCGCGCATTATGGGAAGCCGGTTTCTTTGGAAAAGGAACTTTGAGTCGAAGTGAGCCGCGATGGCTGGACCAAGAAAAGAGGAGGCGTGGTTTGGTCGCTTTAGAGACAAGTGAAGAGATGACACGAAAACGGAGAGAGGAGCGAAGGCAATTTAAGTTAGAGAGAGCAAGGAAAGAAAGAGAGACAATCGAGCAGCAACTCAGAGATGAAGGCAAACTCACACTAGCTGAAAAGCCCGAAGAAATTAGTCTTGGAGAACTCGCAGATGTTGGAAGACCCGCTTCCACCGTGGACGTCCATGCATCCCTAGCAAATGCAGCCCTTGATGCCGTCAAAGATGAAGTAAAGAAACTGGAACTGGAAGATGAAGATGAAGTAGAAGCCCCCGTGGTGGAATCCCCAGAAGAACCCTTAGAAATCTCCGACCAAGAGCATCTCCAACTTACCCTTGAAGAAGCATATTTCCTAACTTACGCCTTGGGCTCCCTCTCAATATCCACAACCGAAAACGAAGGCACCTCGCTGCTAAGCAACCTCTCTCTTCTTCGCCTCTTCGGCACCTACGCCACCTTTCCGATTTCTACTTCTCCAATTTCCCCTGACAATCCTTTCTTACTTAAATATGTGGTATACCACCATTTTCGCAGCCTCGGCTGGGTCGTGCGTCCCGGCGTCAAATTCGCCGTCGACTATCTCCTCTACAATCGTGGCCCCGTTTTCGCCCACGCGGAATTCGCAGTCATGATTTTGCCCTCCTACTCGCACCCTTATTGGTCTGAAACGGCCGAGAGGAAAGAGGAGTGTGGGAAGAAGGAGAAAAGGGATTGGTGGTGGTTGCACAGGGTGAATCGAGTGCAGACACAGGTGCATAAGACGTTAGTGCTTGTGTATGTTGAGGTGCCGCCGCCGTGGGATGGAAATGGAAAGGAGGGTGGTGAAGTGGATGTGGGGAAAGTAGTGAAGGGATATGGGATTCGGGAGGTGGTGTTGAGGAGGTGGACGCCGAATAGGAATAGGGGTTAGCGCCTCATCATGGAGGCCGTTGCAGCCAGGAAAGAAGCAGATCTCGACTATTGCAATAAACTAGGTCAGTAGAGCACCTCTTGAACGTGCCTTTCCCAACAACCTGGTAAAGAAAAGACAAGCTGCCTTGAAGCATAGCCTTCTTTTTTCCTAAGCTATGCAAATGTTGTCTTATCATCCTCTTAAGATCTTGTGCCTCCTTTCCTTACGTCCCTTCCTTTGAAAGACTCTGTTTAGTTACTCGATCTTCCGGAATTCTTCGTTGATATCGCCTGTGGTGAGGATGAGCTTTCGTACGCGACGAGACGAAGGCCATTTGTACCATGGTCATGGGTCGTCACCGGAATCTTTGGGCCGGCAAAAGACGACCTCTTTGAAGGGTAAGCGGCGTCTGGCGATTTGATTTCCAGCATTCACACCCTAGCACCCGAAGGTTTTGTATAGGTGGAGGCTGATTGAACATGCGCTTTTATCAGTACAACGCTGCTGTCGAGGAGGACTGGAAAACGGCTGCGATGTGGTGCTTCAACTTATTGCATTGTCCCTATGTGTTCAGTAGACAACTACAATGAAGCTCTTCTGGCAAATGGTCAATCAGATTCAGCATGTGGTTCAACTGCACAAACGTCTTTGGTTCCAGCGATACTGGCCTTTATTCAACCTTCAACGCTTCCTAGACCATGCCGTTTGTTTAACGCTGCCCTTATCCGATACCATTTTTAATGCTTCATTCACGGACTTGATAATGACAAAGGGGATGCTAATGGATTGTCGAAGGAGATGACGACAAGGTGCACACTGGTGAACTGACTAAAGGGTCAAAGACACAACGGTGCTAATGAACTGAGTAGGAGGTGATGACAAGGCGGATGCGAGTGGATTGACCAAAGGCTGCAGACAAGGCGCATGCTAGTGAACTGAGACGGTCTGGTGCTCTATATAAACCATCATACGCCCTACTAGACACAGGACGCATCTCCACCTACCCGTTACAAAGTGTCGTCCAGCCTCACCAGCTCTATTTCCACACTCCAACCGATTTCGATTTAGCCGTAGGTCAAATCTGGCCTACCAGTTGATTATAAAGCACAACCTCTATAAGGAGGACGCAGAGCCTTTCTCGGAACTTGGCCTATTCGATGTGTCGGATACGGATGCCGCGAACCTGCACTCCGGGCTATCGGAGTTATTCACCAAGTTCATCATTTTAGCGCAGAAGCACCACTACGGTGATTGGGCAGATATAGGTGGGATTTATTAAAGTACGTACCCCGGCGTGTTGGAGCCATCGACCGGCACGATGTTGTCAAAGTCTATTTCACGCTTCGGTCTTGGGCGCGCCGACTTACGTATAGGACGGCTGGGAAGGAGAACTCGTTCCTTCCGCAGGAGCTTTGAAGGACGAAGGCATCTATTTTGACCGAACTGGTATGTTGAGGAGGGCTATGATGGCGGATCGGGTCCTATGGCTCCAAGATCTTCGGCGCCGTCAAAATGAAGACCTCTACGCTAGTTAACCAGACGGTATCAGGTAAAGAAAGTGACTAGATGGGCGGCGTGGAAGGCATTATACGTACCGGACCCTCCAAATGCCTGACCGCTTTTTATTCGAGATATACCCCTCTCTGTCATACGCTATGTTGAAACCTTATACCCTATTATGCCACTCACGATACCGTCCCTAGAGCTTAAAACATTCATCTGTGTCCTTATGGGCCACTATTCACCACGGCTTACTTAATAGGAATTTAAGAGGAAATATCTAGCAAGATATCGCTAATTCATCCATCATTACCGAGTTTGCCTGCATATCGCTCAGGGCGATGGGTCAGGGTAAATGAGACTCACTCCACTCAACTCATTACCGAGCTATACAATTACACCGCTACACAGCACTTCTAACAACTTCTTTTGCCTTCTCGTTCTCCCTTTCTAGGACTCTAGTAATATTCCCATGCTGCCCTCTGCCACCGGTTGGGTCGTTTTGAGTTTCGTTTTCTAGTGCGGCGACTGCGTTGTCAACATCTAACATAATTCATTAGCTAGCCTTCACAAAATGCTCCACACTTCCTATCAGCATTCCTCAGCCGGGCTGAGCCCATCTTCCTCTGAAGGGGTAAGAAACGAGCCACCTACCCCGAAACCCCTCATCTCTCTCCTCCTTCTTCCCACCCACCCATCTACTCATCTTCTCCTTCACGAACTCATTAAAATCCCACTGTCCATCCTCCAACCTGCTTCTCCCGGCTTTCCACACATACACCTCCGCTTTAACCGTTTCACCCTTTTTCAAATCCCTTACTCCATTCCCGCCTACAACTCCTCCTACATCTTCCTCGCGCTCACCACCCAGCACCTCAACGTCAACACTAATCCGCTGATACTCACTTCCCTCAAAAATATCCAGCCGCCATATATCTGCATCACTGAGCCCAGAAACGAGTGTGCCGCGCACGGTGCAGGATTTGGCGGCTGAGATTATGGCGGGGTAGTCGGCGTGTTTTACTTTGTGACGCTGGTAGCCACTGAGGAGGGCAGGGCGGGTTGTGAGATTGGATTTGGTGAATTGGTTGGATTTGGGGGAGTTGGGGTTTTTGGGACGGTAGGTGGTGGTAGTGGCAGTGGAGGAGATTACGCGGTAGAGGACGGGTGGAGCCATGAGGGTTCCTAGATGGTTATCAGCTTAGAGTATTAAATAACGGTTATGGGGGTATGCGGTGGGAAGTTGAGTGAAATGAAATGGGATAGTATATGTACCATAGAAGAATGCCGTGTGAGTTTCCGGTTGCGACGCCATTTTGATTTCTTTGGGTCCATTCAAACAGGAGGATAGAAGTATATTCGAATTTCTAGCCTGTGCTATACAGATGTATGAAGAAGAAAGTTATGTAGTATATGAATTAAACTGGAAAGCATGACTAATTAGGCGATAACAGTGAATGTCCCTGAACTCTTATCTTATCTTCAGCCCTACAGCCAAACCCCTCCACTCCTCCACCCCTCTCCTGCCCCTGCCTTGCCGTAAGCTAAGCTCTCTCTGCACGGAGAAACTATTTCTCCGGTTCAATTTCCATGGCTTGCGATCGACAATTTTTAAATAAGCAAATGTAATCTTTCTCCTGAACACGAATTTCTGCTTCGTTTTCATATATTTTGTTTCAGCGTTTGGTTACGACTTTATGATTGAGGCGACGTGTTATATATTTATATTGATTTATATTTTCTCTTCAACGAATTTGTCCCATCGGTTTCCTCCGAGCCTGCGAAGCTCCCCCGCCGCCGCAACTCAAACCTTGAATATTGCTTGAATAACGTATTCCATATTCAACAACGCGATGGGGTTCCTCAATTCCGTGGTGACATCAATAGCGCCTATATTGTTCGTTCTCACTTCAGACCAAACGTATTGTCGATAGCTAACGCGCGCGCTTCTCACATCCAGTATCGCCACATCTCCTATAACCAGCTATGCTGACCAAATATACTCGATTCACCGAACGCGCTCGTCGGCAGGGTTCTCGTTGGATATACCATTAATAATGCTGGTGTCTAGTATACTAAAGTACGCTTCTCATACTCCCCTTCACATCCCATCCCCACTCCATCTCCCTTGAAGTCCAACACTAACATTCCCTCCATAGAGTGTTCTACTACCCTGGAACCCACTACGCCCTCTCCCTTCTCGTCCAAGCCCTCCTCATGATCTGCATGCACACCCTCCTCCTGCACATCGCCCTGCGCCACCGCGCCATCCCACCCTCCACACACGCACCCTTCGCTTCCCTCCAACCATCCTCTTCCCGCCGCCCCTACAACTTCTGGCAATGGCCGTCTCCGAAACCATACTGGTCATTCCTGGCCCTATTCTTCTCCACCCTGCTGGTCCTGCATATAGTCCTCTCACCCACCACCCTATTTCCAGCCTATACATCTCTCCTCGGTACGCTCGCGTTGTCGATTGAAGCCGTGCTCCCTCTGCCCCAGCTCTGGACGAACTATACAAGGAGAAACTGTAGGGGCTTCAGAGTTAGCGTGATATTCAACTGGGTTCTTGGCGACGTATTCAAAATGTGGTTTTTCTTCGCTTCAGGCAGTGGGGAGGGCGGTGTGCCATGGGCGTTTAAGGCTTGTGGTGTGTTTCAGGCGTGCTGTGATGCGGGGCTTGCGGGACAGTGGTGGTGGTATGGGGATGGGGTTGAGGGGGTGGAGAATGTGAAAGGGAAACATAGTCCTCCTGTGAGCGTTGGAGGTGTCGGAGACGGGGGTGTTGGGTTCACAGTCGACGCTGAGATCGATGCGTATGATCCGTTTGCGGGAAGTAGAGCGGTGGTGGGAGGCGGAGGGGAGAAGGGAGTGGGGATTGATATTCCGCTGCAGGAGTGGGAGAAGAGGGGGTAGGATGGGCTCCTCCCTTGTTGGTTTTGTGTTGTCAGCTTCTTCTTTTCTAGTATATATATTAGAAATAGACGTATATTATTTATAATGACCTCTATAATGGTAAGTATAGGTATCTCTTCTAAACTAATGATATTAGTTCATTTTAACGTGCCACTGGTTCCTTGTCTAGTCTATGAATACGTGATCTTACTACTTGGAGTATCCTATCTCTCTAATCTACCCTTTAAGATTTAAACCCTTTCTAAAAAAAAAAACTACTATCCCACGAGCAGAAGAAGATAATCCTAGCGTCTACTGCTCTATTTTCTCCCTGCCCCTTCCTTTTTCTCGCTCCCTTTCTGAA
>ML993992.1:0-68795 GCA_010093945.1 Delitschia confertaspora ATCC 74209 | reverse complement strand
TCAAACAAGCAAGCCAAATCGGAGCTCTATATAAGTTATACTAAACAACCAAGTTTGGAAGCTTCGGATTGGTCGTTTGCTTGTTAGCAAGTCTACAACACAGAAAGAAGATTCGATGAAAGGCATCAAGAACAGTAGTTTCTAGAAGAAGAAGAATTATTATTATAATTCAATTTAACGTGCTACCTGGTTCCCAATCGGGTCTATGAACACGTAATATCAATGTGTAGAGCAAAGTAAACCCGACACCAGACGAGTCTCCCTCCAACGTCCAAAATCTTTGCCTTTTCCTCAACCTAAACCATTCTAATATAGCTATGGTGAGTTATTTCACCAGCTACTAGAGGAATAATTAAGACTATGTATTCTTAACTTCGAAGGCTATTCTCTCTTAAATTTAATAGAGAGATATCCTAGGTATACAAAACTGTGAACTCCGTACACCTAAAAGCTGCCAGGTTCTAAATAATGACGAGTTGTAAGATATTAGTGGATTATTGAACGCCATGTTTTCCTCAGGGCTAGCCGAAGGGCTCGAGAAACCTTTGTTTAAGCGTTGTCTCCGCGGACTCCCTTCCCTTTTCAACTGATCGGTGAAAAGACGGGAGAAGGAACCATTTGGCAGTGGCGTTTGTATCTCTCAGCCTCAAGCGGAATAACAAATAAAAAAGAAAACACCGAAGGCGATTTACCTTTCCTTGGAAACTTTAATCCCGACAAGCGGGATTAAGTGGTAGATTGTGGATTCGAGACTGGCCTTTTAGACGGTTGAAGACTTGGATGTTCATTTAACTTGCACTGGAGTCTGAGCAGTGTGAGAACCAGTACGAAGAAACCGTTCCCAATTTTGATAACAATAAGAATGGATTTTTGAGGCATTCTTGAGCTCGGTGTAAAGATGGCCATAGGCGGTGCCTCCATTCTGCGAGTAAGAAAAACAGTTCGACAGAACGGCCAGGTATTGGCCGGAAAAACACTTTTTAGACGATTAATGCTGCAGTGGATTATATTTGCGAGACGCCACATTGGTATTGGTGGCTTCTTGGCTGTGTTGTTCCCTGTGAACGCATGATGTGCATGCAGTGTGCCTCATGCTTGGACCTGGGATGGAGGAGAGGAGGGGGGGAATGTGATTGGTATAGACAACACCCACCGTTCGAGGCAGTCTTATGCCTGTCCCCAAATACAAAGAAGAAAGAAGCGGAGACTGGGTTAATTATGAGTAGATAGAGCAGACAACATTTCGGCATTAATATTGAAGTTAAGGATAGTGAGAGGTTGGTATGGGGGATAATATCTGATGGACGGGAGAGTCAGCGAAAGTAAGGACCATACTCCTTTCTTTACCAACGATTGAAAAGCATGTTTGATGTTTTGCTGAAACTATTGTATGCAGATAGGTACAGCATTTGTTGGTGATGGTTGTGGTTTAGCAATGCTGGTTAGTGAAGGTTTCTTTGCTGCTTTCTCGTTGCAAAAAACACGCATAACCACGGATCATCCGAGCATGCACTGACCTGAAGCACACTTGTTCCAAAGATGTAAGCAGCGATGAAGTAAAGGGGTATTGAAGATATAGAGAAGTGTTTACGCGAAAAGTTTACTGGAGAAGGTTTGGGTGGTGAGGAGAAAAGTTCGCGGGGACCCCACGGAGGATCGAAGTTCTCTCTCCCCCCTCCCCCCCCCACGCCAAAAACGGGGTTCATTGGCTCCCGCTTCTCCACACTTTTGCGAGTGCTTGTTGCGACTTGGACTTTGATCTGCAACGACTGAATTCTTTTTCAAAGTAAAGAAATCGAGAGCGTTGTTCAAGCACATGGTCCCAAGTACACCGTAGTTACAGCATATTCTCTTTTCAACACTCTTGACCATCACTGCATCGCTGCATCTCTGCATCTCTGCATCTCTGCATCTCTGCATCTCTGCATCTCTGCATCTCTGCATCTCTGCATCTCTGCATCACGGCATCACTGCATCACTACATCACTACATCACTGCAATCAGTACTACACCTTCGTCTGGTCTTATCTGCCCTATCTTTTCTGTCTGCCTCAATCGTTTGTACAGGGCTTACTCAACGTGCAGTCACATTTTCCTAGCTTCATTTATTATTTATTATTTCAGGGCCTGGTTTCCTACAAGAAAGTCTGGCTCGGCTCGTACGTGACATTTATAGAGGCGGCTGGAGCGGGGTTCTCTGTTGGTCCAGGGCATCCTCCCGTCGGGCAAACTCCACCAAACCTCCTAGGTGCCCTTACTTCTATCAGTTAGCCGGGTCAGCATCACCCTCCATTCCCCAGCCCCAGCCCGTTGCCCTCTCTCTCGTCGTCCTCGTCGTCGTCGTCGTTGACAAACTCACGGCTGGGCTCGCACCACCCACCCCAAAGCTCTTCGTGTGCCCATCCCCCCATCCTTCTTACTCCGCCTCCCACCCATCCGCTGGCTCCTCTTGTCTCTCTATCCCCACGTCGTTCCCAATCTGGTCCAGTGAACGGCACTCTCCCTCGACGGCCGGACTCCCCAGCGGACGGCCAAGGTTGCTATATCCCGTCTAGACGAACCAGTCATAGCGAGCGTAGCTGCAGGTCATCTGGCAGCGGAGCCCGCCGTACCTAGCACCAGCGAGCGATTAATCGGATCTCTCAACCCCTCCACGCGTCTCACCTTGTCCACATTCCACCGCTACGACCAGACATACCACAACACCAACGCCAGCATCTAGAGCTATCCGCCCTGCCAATCCCGTGATTTCTGCCTAGCTGTGTGTTGATCATTCTTCGTCCCTCCCTGTTCTCTGTCTGGAGGGGTTCCCTTCCTTCACTTCACTGCTGTGTCACTGAAACATCTCAACACGCTCGAGAATGCCTGCCGACTCTCGAAGCATCAACGTCGTTTGAGCAGGCTAAGCATTTGGCACGCGACGGCGCACAAGACTCCTTGCAACCGAGCGGGTTCCCTGCCCCGGGAACGTACCTTCCTCCCGAATTACTTTCATTCTTGACAGCCGGCGATGACGGCACAGATACTCTCCATGCACGCAGGTCACCCGCCGGATTTTGGAAAGACGATGGATACCCAGTACCCGCAGAATATGGATACTTCATCCGTAGAACCACCTACTCCCGCATCTCCCGACCGCGAAGATGGCCGAGGAAGACGAAGGGAGCGTGAAGAGGCGGATGGGGACTCTCAGGGAGAGGGAGAAGGCGGCGAAGCAACAGGATCCTCCCGAAAACGGAGGAGAAGTAGGAAAGGGTTGGATAAAAAGTTTGAGTGTCCGCACGAAAATTGTGGAAAGAGTTATTCAAGAGCCGAACACTTATATCGGCATCAGCTGAACCGTAAGTTCAATTTTTCTTATCCCTGGCTGCTTCAGAATGATCTGAAATTCCAAACTCTCATGGCATGGTATCCAGACTTTGGAGCATGCCAGTTCCTTTTGTTTCTCTCCTCTCCTCTCCTTCTCTCTCTCTCTATCTCTCTCTCTCTCTCTCTCTCTCTCTCTCTCTCGCACACACACATACACACAAAATTTTAAAAAAAAAATTTTTTTAAAAAAAAAATAAATAAATTCGTCCAGTGCTAACACCTTATAGACAACCCCAAGCAAATCTATCATTGCGACTTTCCCGATTGCCATAGGTATTTTGTTAGACAGGACCTATGCGCGCGACACAAGGAAAGGCATACTGCGAGAGGGTCACAGTTGTTGCGGAAGGATACTTACATGCACAATATCAACCCGATCACGGCTCCTGCGATGGCACCGAAGAACGGCGCGCCAACCCTTGACAAGGTAGGAAAAACCCTCCCCACAGCATTGATAATCGCATACGCCACCAGTCTGATATATGCTGATATGAGACAGCAGGCACAACAGGGTCCTTCGGAGAGGAGTTTTGCGATACAATCCCCTGCATCCGTAGTGACAGCCTCCAGCGCCACAGTGCACGATATGTCGCCTCCGATCCATTCTCCCGTCACAGGTATCGCAAGGCAGCAGACAAGCCTCACCAGGGCGGGCAGTGACGAAAGTTATCGTGGCTCTGATGCTAAGCCCTATGAAATGTCAAACCAGGGTTCCGGGACCTTTGGACCCCCACCCTCGCGCCCCTCAGCTTACGGGTCCTACAGCAGTACCCGCGCGCCGGTGCAAAACCCTCCCCACGTGAACAACGGCACCTTTAGACCAGCGTTACAGGCCCAGACTTCGAACTTGTCGTCGTATGGATCGAACTCACCCTATGGTTCTGCAGCCACCCCTTCCCAGTCATACCCACCGTCAGCCAGTTCAGCGCATAATAATACTTACCAGTCGAATCAATCCTCCGGATACCAACCACAGCAAAACTTTCCACAGTTCACTTCATTGCCACCTCCTGAGTTCTCCACTGTTCAACCACCGACAGCCCCCCCTAAAAGAGAACAGGATGCACCGTTGTACCGGAGTGATAATCAGCAAAACTCCATGCATGGCATGGAAAACAACCCCCACGTTGACCAGATGGCTGGAGTGTCGGATGCCTTGATGGAGAACACGACTCCCTCCTACGCGGTTCCTATGTTTGGCGGCGAGGGTTATAGCAGGTCCCCGTTCGCAATGGCCGACGACTTTACTGCTTGGCTGTTCAACGAAGGAAACAGCTTCGGACCAGGGACTTCGCCAATGGGCTACCCTGCAGGTTCAGGGAATAATATGAGCCAAATTGGTGGGTCTGCCCAAATCGGCCTTCAGGCGCCATATTTTAACTATGATCCCTCGGTCGCAGGATACTTCCACCAGCCCGCTCCGCCAGCTCATCCCATGGCTGTTACCAGCATTCTTGATACATCACTTCCGGAATCTGTTCTTTCCGATGAAAAACGGAAAGGTCTTCTAGAACTCATCAACGATCGATTCAACGAAACGGATCACGCCCCTGTCAGGAAGCAAAAGGACGAAATTTGCGAAGGGAACCAGGATGACGACCATCATGTCCTCAGTCTGCATATGATGCAGACGTACATCAGCTCATACTGGGTACACTTTCACCCGCAGTTGCCCATACTCCATAAGCCTACTTTCAATGCGGCGTCGTGTCCGGACTTACTTCTTCTGTCGATTATGTGCTTGGGAGCATCGTGCTTAGAGAAGAGCTATGGCCATGATGTGACGCAAGCATGCTCACAACTCTCCAACTTCCTTGCCTGGCATCTTCGTTGGGAGATTTTCATGGACGAGCATTTCCGACCACCGGCCAAACTGTGGATCTTCCAAGCGCTATTGCTACTTGAGGTTTTCGAGAAGATGTATTCCACTCGACCGCTTCACGAGAGAGCGCACATTCACCATGCTACCACACTGACCTTGATGCGGAGAGGCAGCTCACTGATCGGAAGGTCTGCCATGGACTCACCACCGAGCATTCGGGACGGAAGGAGCGGAGCCCATCGCTCTGGAGCGAATACCCCAGATGAGTGGTGGAATCATTGGATCACCAACGAGGCTACCAGGCGAGCTGCATTTGCTGCATTTGTGATGGACAGCATCCACGCAACCATGTTCGGGCACAGTGCAGTCATGGTCGCTCATGAGATGCGCCTACCCTTGCCATGCGATGAAGCACTGTGGTCAGCGACGAGCAGTTCCGAAGTTGGAAGGGTAGAAGCCAGTCTGCACTCGAACGGCATTAAACCGACCAGTTTCTTGGATGGCCTGAAGAAGACTCTGAATGGGCAGAGCGTGCGGACAAACTCCTTTGGCCGTACCATCCTGATGGCCGGCCTACTCAGCGTATCATGGCACATGAACCAGCGAGACCTACAAGTCAGCTCTTTAGGTGTTTCACAGGCTCTCGGTGGCCGCGACAAGTGGCGGGGATCTCTGACGCGTGCCTTCGATTTCTGGAAGCAGGATTTCGACACCTCGCTGGCCCGACCGAACGACCTGTCGGCCCCGAATGCGTACCAGTACTCAAATGGAGTGGATGACGATAATGTCTTTGAGGGCCGGACAGTTCTCCACCACTTAGCGCACATGGCCATGCACGTTGATATTGTGGATTGTCAGATCTATGCCGGCGCCCAAAGACTCCTTGGGCGGTCTATAACTTCGCAAGACTACAATGGCGCTCAGCGAAGAATGAAGGAGACATGGGCACCCACAGCGAGAGCACGGGATGCGACTTTCTATGCTCTGAGGTTTCTGTCAAACGTCATGATGCCCGAAGACCACGGCATGGGCTCATCCGGCAACCTACCCACCGACTTCCACTACTCAGCTCGCGATGATGTTCTACTGAACCGCCCATGGGTTCTCTACTTCGCCGCTCTCATAGTCTGGTCCTACGGCTACGCTTTAGACGGACCGATCAAGAGCCCCTACCCGCTTCACACGCACGCAGACAAAGTCAAGGACATGTTCGGCTACCTACGGAGAGTGGGCGGTGTCCGCACGCCTGAAGATCTTCAGAGGAAGAATGATCGGAACGCGTGCTTGGGCATGTTGATCATTATGCGGGACATGTTTAAGAAGACGAGGTGGGAGTTACTGCATGAGGCGAGCAATTTGTTGACAAAGTGTATCGAGATGCTTGTCCCTGGTGGTGCGAATATGTGATAGTGCAGTATGATGGCGTCATTGTGTAGGTCTCGGTTTTTATGCGTCGGTATGTCTGTCGTTATATCGGTGATCTTGTGGGCGTGTTGTTGTCTCATGATGGATATGAATTTTTTTTTTTTTTTCATTTTCCCTTTTTCTTTTCCTCTACCATCTTTTGAAGCGAACTACTAGCAAGCGAATACCTCGGAGGATCTATGGGCCATGATTTCAGTTTCAGTTTCTGCAATGATAGTGGTGTATTAATACGGAGAAGGAGCGGTCCACATTGTATTCTGTCATCGACGGGCCGGGATACCGTTCTCAAAAACCTACCTGGGTGGAAGCAGTCTTTTAAAACACGTTATACCCGGGCTGGCTCACTGCATGGTTCTTGAAATATATATATATATATTGGCGTGGTTACCTATTGTTATTCATTATGCTGTTTGAAAATTGCGAAGGGCTAAAAGGATTAATGATATTTACTAATAATCAAACACACTTTATGTGGGAATCTGTCGTCTTGAACTTTCACTGTGGACCTGTCTCTATTCGATGCGGGCCTTGATTACCCAGTAGATGATGGAAGGTTTGTGTCACATGATCAGAAATTAGCGCACGGCCGTCATGGTCTCCGCTTGACTATATTGGGAATAGTCGGACGTCAGCTAACAACCCCTATTTCGACACCAACCTTTTCTTCCGACCACACATCGACAGGGCGCTGGATAGCAGAACAGAAGGACAAATCTTCTTCAATATGGCGTCTCCTTCCATCTTCGAGAGGAAACGGGACTTGGTTTACTTGATATATTTCGTGATTCATTTGCCGATTATGCTGGGTATGTGCAATATTTTAATTCTTTCTTTTCTTAGTCTCTCAATGGTGGGAAAGTTCTTTGTGTATAGAAGTTTAAAGAATTATGGTATCTCTCAATCCTCATCCATCCCTGTTTTTCACATCAATGCCTTCTTCGGATGAAGAGCTAGTTTTGGAATGGTAACTTCCTCCACTAACCGTGGACGTCCGCCCTGCTTATCTTCTGTTTTGACTAAGTATCACAATAGCCTTCGACCTAACCCACCTCTACCCCTCCTTCCTCCAATTTCCCTGGATGTCTGCCTTGCAAAGATGGTACGTCGGCATGTACGGCGATCGGTTCTTTTATGATGCTCCGTAAGGCTCCTATCCTCTTCCCTTCCCTCCTCTAATTCCCCATTTCCTCTTCTTTCCCTTTATCCCTCTATCCCTTCTCTCCGCTCCGTTTCCCAATTCATTCTAACCCCCTTCCTTCCCCTCCACCATCTGCACCTTTCCCCTCTCCATTATTGACAGCCAAACCAGCGTCTGGTTCCCCATTTATTCAGCAATGGAACTCCTCTACCACATCCCTCTCGCTCTTTACGCCATTCCCGCTTTACTCCGCAACTCCCCATATCTCCCACTCCATCTGCTAGTCTATGCAGTTCAAGTCAGTATCACGACGCTCACTTGTTTGGCTGAGATGATGGGATGGGAGGAGTTGGAGGAGTGGCAGAGGGGGTGGGGGGGTTTGGGAGGGATGTATGGGGCTTATTTGGGTATAGGTATGTGTGGTATTTGATTTTGGGGCAGTTTGAGATGGGAGAAAAGGTTGCTGATGTAAACATAGGGGTGTTCATGGCGGTGGATATGGGGATGAGGCTTCATCGTATAATTTCGAAGGCGATGGCTGTGGAGGGTGCGAGGGAGGGGGGAAAGAAAGAACTCTGACAATCATCCCCTCCCTAAAAGAAAGCGGGAGAGATTCAGCATTACAATTCAGCTTTGAAGAGCTCATGCATCCATGCGACAATGGTTGTCTATATGCTTTTACTACATTAACCAAAGAATAGCCAATCACATCGCTAATTCTATCGAATCTAACCCAAACCCTTGACCCCCAACAATACCTCCATTTAAACACACTAAATGATACCTTAACCCCCGATAAATAAGATTTGAAACTACAGATATAAAATAGAGTTTTGAAGGAACATACAAGAGAGGAGGAAAGAGAAAAGGAAAGAGAGCAGGAAAGAGAGCAGGAAAGAGAGCAGGAAAGAGAGCAGGAAAAGAGAGCAGGAAAGAGAGGAGGAAAGAAGGAAGAAAAGAGAGTAGAATCCTCACTGGAGATATCATAAGGAGCTGATCACATGCAATCCCTAAGCCTGCTAAGCGCACGTGATATTTCGTTAAGCCTTTCACCATTAGGTAATGATTTGTCAGCGTCCTTTTATGGTTAGTAATCAACATACGATATCCGTTCCCTACGCATCACCCTGGCCAAGCTCTAGCAACACCACTTAGATCCGACAAGCCAAGAATCATATCGGTATTTAAGGCTTTAACTGCTTCGCCAAAAGACACCGTCCCATATGATTCTTCTGGAAGATGTTATAAGTGTGGGAGTTCAATGAGTAGATATTGGTAGCAAAACTCCTGACAACTTACGGCTTACCTCATAATACTATATACGAAAAGTACCTCATATCACTATGGAAGCTTCACAACCCGCTCTCGCTCTCAAGGGGAAACTCGCTATTGTCACTGGCGCATCTCGCGGTCTGGGCGCTTCTATGGCTTTTGATCTAGCCTCGCGAGGCGCCGACGTAAGTTCTTTCGTCGCTCGATATAAACCATTATCATTCTCTCCGTTCTTGTACTCTGTAAAGGCCCTGACTGGCTCCCTCTGCAGGTCTGCCTCACATACGTGTCCGAGAAGAGCACGCCCGCGGTCCAGGAGCTAGCCGCCAAAATATCCGCCCTTTCGCACAAGCCCCACACCTACATATGTCGCGGCGACCTCTCGACCATCGACGGCCCGCAGCAAATCATCACCCAGCTTCTAGAGGCCACCGGCACTCCCGGGGCCCTCGCCATCCACATCCTCGTGAACAACGCCGGCTGTGAAAAAGTCGTCTCATTGGATAAGCTTACGGTGGACGACTACACTCAAGTCTTCGATCTCAATGTACGTGGCACAATCCTCATGACCCAAGCCGTGCTGCCGTATCTCCAGCCTAAGGGCCGCATCATCAACATCTCCTCTGTCGGCTCGCGCGCCGCCTTCGCTAACCTCTCCCTCTACTGCGCGTCCAAAGCCGCAATTGAGGGCCTGACTCGAAGTTGGGCAATGGAACTTGGCCACAATGGGACGACGGTGAACAGTGTCAATCCTGGGCCCGTGCAGACGGAGTTGCTGGAGAACATACCCAAGGAGATCATTGAGATGCAGAAGGGGTTGACGGCGGTGGAGCGGAGGTTGGGGATGCCGAAAGAAGTGGCGGATATTGTATCGTGGTTGGCCGGGGTGGAGAGTGCGTGGGTGAGTGGGCAGTGTATCAGTGCTAGTGGAGGGTATGCTATGTATTAAGTGCTTCTCATAAAGAATTGAGTTTGGCAATGCATACCCTGTTTTCATGAAAACTCTAACTTGGAACTAGCAACAGACTTAGTTGCTTAGTTTAGTGCCGCTGGCATTGATCGTTTGATCTCGAGACCCAAATGCCAAAGGTTAATTAACTAGAAGGACACGCTAACAAACCTGCGAGGTGAAGCTAGTCCGAGACCTATCAGAGTTAGGATAGCTATCCTGAATACACCTCCCTGTAAGAAAGTAAGTAATCGAAGTCTTCCTGTCTGTGACGGCTATCGTCTATCACATGTAGAGTACGCGGATTATCCAATCACGTGTATCACTGCATGTGAGCCTACGTATGTCAGTAGCGTAGCGAGTCCCCTACACCTTATCACATCAGCATGTCTTCTATATTCACTTTTCTCCTTGTCCTAAATCACTCCTATATGATGGCATTCTCGCTCTCTACACAAAACTGCTTTCTCAGTGCACTAGCTGTGACACTATCTAGCTCTCTGCTCCTCTATCGCTCATCTTGTCTTATCTTCTATACTCTCTAGTATCAACCCTCCGGTCCGCCTGAATTTCTAATACAAGTAACTCCAGAGATCTTGGTGTAAAAATGACATACTCCCCTTGTGAGCTGTTAGACAGTAATATCAATCAAGCTATTGAATAAACGGGACCATCAATCGATTGCCACCTAGAAGTACATTAGACTCGATTGAGGCAAGTATTCATTTCGTCTAATATAATATTCTGCCCCCAGCAGACTAAAACCCAATGTCTGCATACTGAATACATCTGTGAAGTGCTTGTCAGCAACTGTTCGCTAGCATTATGCCGCTGTGGTATCATTTTCTCCTAGTAACCCTTCAATAAGACCCTATCACGCCTTTTCACCCCCCCCCCCCCCCCCCCCCTTACTCCTATTCTTCTGCCCAACCTCCCTCTTAATGCTCCATGCCAAGGCAGATAAAGTCCTAAAGTTTCATTAGCCTCTCTTCACTCCTTTTCCTCGGATGCTGATTCTGACATATTCCTATTAGGATTAGCATCAGCGTCTTCTTTTTCTGTATTTTCCTTAGCAGCTCCGCTTACGCCTTCTTCGTCACCTTCCTCGTCTGCGTCTTCATTTGCTTCTTCTGGGGTTGGCTCGCCGGATGCTTTGCTGTCAGTTTCTTCTGCTTCGACTGCACCGTCAGTGGGCGCGGTCGTACTAGACTCATCCGGTTCTTCTTCGCCCTCTGTTGCAGCTTCTGTATCGCCATTCTCCGTTGACTCCTTGGGGTCGTCATCGGATTTCTCGTCCGCTATTTTAAGGTCCCCGATGTGTGGTTCCTCTTCTTCAGTAGACTCCGACTCTTCGGCGCCCAACTCAATGACAGTTTCGGCTTCACTATCTGATGGATCCTCTGTCTGCTGCTCTTGCTGTCCGCGAGACTGGTCCTCGTCGTCCTCGTTCTCCTCCACTACAGTGGTAACTGAGTTAGCACCGACTGAAGGTGTGTGACGATGTCTCTTGGTAGTGTTTGCAGCGGAGAGGATATGGTCACCTTCGCCCTCGTTGTCCTTCTCTGCAGGCTTCTTTTCCATAGGTTCCCTCTTCAAGATGAAGGGTGGGTTGACACGCACAGATTCCTTCTGGCGTGCTTGCTCTTGTTCCTCCTCGTCGATGCCTTCCGCCTCCGGTGGAATTGTGTAGCTGTCGTCTGGGATCAGACCATAGACGTCGCAAACAGCCTTGAAGAATATGTATAGCCCAGTCCTCGATTCAACCTTCCAGAACATCTCCCGGTGCTGAAACCAGGCATGCGCGAATATTCTGTAGACCCGTCGGAAGATTGTCGTGAGTTGTTTGATTTGCTGATGTGCGATAGTCGGCTCCCTGTCCAGCGAAAGCCTGCTAGGGAAGTGCTTAGGTGATGTGAGAGTATTAGCGGCCCAGTCGAGCGTGTGGCAGCAGTAGTCGATGGCAGCGCAAGCCTTTGGAGGCTCGTGGACAGCGCAGAGATACTGCCATTCCGAAGCGCGCATTTCGAGGCAAGTCTGGACCGAGCATGGTGGGTTATCGGAGAATAAGGCAACGATTATGGAGTTTGCTTTCTGAACCAGGAAGCGGCAGAGCTCGTACAGCCAGAGGGTCTTGTCTACTCCCTCCGGAGCTTGGGCAAGTTTAAGAGCGTTTTCTCTGTCGATGGGTACCGTGGCGTGGGTACCTTCCGGATGCGTGAGATGGTTGTGTAGAGATTTCAAATGTTCGGTCAACTGGAAGGCAGAGTCGATCTAAGAGTTTGTTAGCAGTCCATCCATCTTGAGCGAGCGAATCGCGCGCCAAATCCATGAAACGTACCTCTGACAAATCAACTAGGGGAGGTCCCTCCGCCATGTCTGCAGCTTTTGTTCCAGGTCTTATCCTCCTAGCTGCGCCATGGTTCAAGCTCGCAAGCAGCTTGCTTTGGTCTTCGATCGCTATGATGGGGGATTGGGGGCCGAGCTGGACCTCCGCAATTGGTGGCGGGCTGGGGAGACGCGGGGAGCTTGATGGAGACACCGGGTTGGTCATCTTTTCAAGCAAAGAAGGGTGTAGTGATTATGGTAGAGAAGTGTAGGTGGTGCTGCTGTTGAAGGAGTGAAGTTGAGATGGGCACGGTCATGGTGAACTCCAGCTGGAGCGTGGACTCGGGCGGGAGCTTCACCACGCCGCTAAGCCCTAACAGGATGGCGTACTATCAATAGTATATGACGCCGCCTCAATCCAGCTTTCACCAGAAACAATCACTTATCACAGTCCCAGGTGAGTGCACATTGTTTATTTCAGTTTGTGCGTTGTAAGATCAAAGACTTGTTATGCGATCGCCGAGTCTGCAAACTAAAGTTCAGTCCCGTCATCGTCAATTTTCAAAAATAACTCCATTATTATATTCATTAAAATCTGCTTCATTTCTTGCGTTGTCATTTCTCTATATCTCAGTGGAAAAAAAAAACTTGATAAGCACAGGTTAAACATAAATGTTCTCATCACTTACCTTTTTTTCTTCTCTATCAGTCTCTCCTTCGTTCTGGACCACCGGACTCAAAATTTCAAACACAACAATCTCATCGACTCCCTCCAAATTTCCAAAACATGAACATGGACATCTCCGATGATGAAGAAGAAGCCCCTCCCCTCCTTGTACCCACCGGAGAAGGCCATAATACAGGTCTAGAAGCAGCAACCTCCGACACATCCCTCCTAAAAGTTCCCATCACTATCATCACAGGCTACTTAGGCGCCGGCAAAACAACGCTCCTAAACTACATTCTTACCGAGCGCCATGGCAAGAAAATCGCCGTAATCCTCAACGAATTCGGCGACACCATTGACCTCGAAAAATCCCTAGCCATTTCCGACGCCAACTCTACCACTGCGTCAGCCGTCCCTGACAATTTCGTCCCCCTTGCCAACGGCTGCATATGCTGCTCCGTGAAAGACGTCGGCGTCGCCGCTATCGAGAATCTCATGGAGCAACGTGGCGCTTTCGACTACATCCTGCTCGAAACGACGGGCTTAGCTGATCCGGGCAATATCGCGCCGCTATTCTGGATAGACGAAGGACTGGGTAGTAGTATTTTCCTTGACGGAATTGTGACGCTTGTGGATGCGAAGAATGTGTTGAAGAGTCTCGATGACGGGCTTGGTGATGATGCAGAGAAAATAAAGGAGAGGGAAGAAGAGCATGCGCATGAGCATGAGGGTGAGGGCCACAAGGGGCCCCTATTAACGACAGCGCATCTCCAGATTAGTCATGCAGATGTTGTGGTTGTTAATAAGAGTGATCTTGTTACCGAGGAGGAACTTCAAGCCGTAAAGGAGAGAATAAGGAGTATCAATGGACTGGCAAGGATACATGTTACTGAGCGCAGTCGAGTGCCACAGCTCGAGGGCTTAGTGCTAGATTTGCATGCCTATGATAACGTTAAAGAGGAGGACTTAGACTTTGCTGCAAAGGGACATAGTCATCTGGATCCGGTGAGTGAACCACCCCCTCGCTCTTGTTCCTATCATAGTAACCACTTATAATACTTACCCCTTGCAGGCCATCTCAACAATAACTCTCACACTTCCCGTCCTCTCCCCCCATCAGCTCGAAAAGCTCGACGCCTGGCTCCGCTCCGTGCTCTGGGAATCCGACCTCCCACTGCACTCCCCCACTACGCTAGAATTCGAGATCCACAGGTCAAAAGGGAGGTTCGTGCTAACCAATGGTTCCGTAAAACTGCTCCAAGGTGTGCGAGAAATTTTCGAGTTTATTGACCATCGTGATAGTGCGAAGGGCGGGGGAGAAGAGAATGCCCAAGGAGGAGGAAGAGAGACTGGAAAACTGGTGTTTATTGGCAAGGGACTAAATGAGGAACTGCGGGAACTGTTTGAGGAGAGTTTGACAGCTGCGCTGAGATAAATATAGAATTTAAAGATTCAACTATCACCTTTTAGAGACATGTAGGTTTTCTATGTTGAACCTGTCATCTCAGTGCTCAATTGCAAACCTTTCCTATTTAAGCATTACGAAAAAGTTTGAACTTGCGCATCGAGTACTACGGACTAAGGCCCCAACCCCTTATATTTGGCTATTTCCAAACAGCCTGTTAGGCACAGGGTTGGAAAAGCCGTGGATTCATGTGGAGATCTGTCCTGGCCCCTCATATCTCACAGAAACACTAAAGATCTTAAAAGAGGTATATATATCTGTTGTTCAGTATAGGGAGAGAATGCGTGATTTTATTATTTTGGGAGAAGCCCGTTCTTAATTACTGCGGGAAGGAACGATCGTGTTATCGAGAACACGTCATAGGTACATGACAATCAAATGATCGGATGGATAGATGATGTATTCTTTCTAAGAGAGTGAATCTATCTAGTTTGTGTGCAGTGCCAAGATATGTGTTGGCGGGCCTCTGCATACAAAGCACGTGACATACTGAGATCACTCTGGATACTGGAGAGAACTAGAAGGCTACCTCCGACAGTACGCCATAAACCAGTAAGGTAGCTGCGGTCACCTGCGTGGGAAAGAGGGTTCCACTCAGGAGCGCTCACCGACCTCCGACAGCATTGAGTCGAGGAGTAACCTAGTCATCACAGTCAGAAAAGGAACTTTGAGTCCTCCCGAATAGACTTGGGGTGGCTAATTTAATCTATCTTTTTCTATAGGCTTACATTCTCTTTTCCTAAAGCCTTCCAAACCTTGAAATTTCTATATTTAAACTTAACTCTTCATTCTAAAATATTAATAAATTACCATAATTCAATTTATCGTGTTATCTGCTCCTCAACAGGGCCTATGAACATGCGATATCAATGCTTAGAGCAAAGTAAATCCGACATTATTGGAGTGTCTCTTTAGAGTCCAAACCCTTTGTCTTTTCCTCACTTATACCATTCTAATCTACTTAGGTGTGAGTTTTTCACCAGATAGCTCTACTAGCCACTGTGCCATGCCTTCTGGTGTTGCCGCTTGGGTAACGGGGGAGTTGTTATGATGCGGCCTGGGTTAGTTGGAAGGAAGTAGGAGACCCCAGTCCTCTACATCCTCGCCCGCAATAGGCTTTACAACTCGGAAATGTTCAAGTATTTTCATCTCCAGTAACCACTACGCGGCAGCCTTTGCCATTCTTTTCTCCTTTAGGATCTCCTGGAGTTCTGATGTGCTTGTCTTCTTTAAGAGGAGATTCGCTCAAGGCTGAGTGTGGTTAGGGCAGAACGCCAGGAAGTGCTGGAGTGTTTGCTGTCCAGTCTTTAAAGGATTGAGTTGCGCCTTAAAACCCTACAATTAAAATAAAGAGAAGCACTGTAGAATTTATACAATAATTCACGAATAGAGACAGTATCTACTGAATTATATCCGTTTAGTGAGTACTCCTTACTTAGGTTTTATTTGAGTAAACTATTGTTACTATGCTACCCCGCTTCTTTGGTTTTCTTAATATATCAGGCAACTACGTTTAAAGGAGATATTTTGGACAGAGCCAGTCTATATAGTGTTGAAAAAAAGAATATGGGCACCGTATGCTAGTCGTGCTTCTACTATCCATTATTGCTCATCTGCCAATTCTTACTTTGAACTGCAGATCCATCAAGGGCCGTCGAGAGATGGGTCCTTATCTTCACAAACGATCAGGTGGGACCTGGAGATTTTGGAAAATTCTTTTAATTTTTGGGGGAAGGAGGATGCTTTTATTAAGGACAAGGGGAGAGAGAGAAAGAGAGAAAGAGAGAAAGAGAGAAAGAGAGAAAGAGAGAAAGAGAGAAAGAGAGAAAGAGAGAAAGAGAGAGGAGGAGAGCAGAGGTTGGAAACCCAGTACCGTTCAGCTCCTTTTGTACTGTAACTTGATACATATTTTACATTTAATAAATAAATAACAGATAACACAGACACCAGACATTGGAAGCTGTATAGGAGGGAAGTTCAGTGAACAACGTGACAGCGCGAATATACCAAACCTGCACTAGTCCCGGTCCAGCCTAGCGCTGATACTTTCCCATCTCTAATCCCCCAAACATTCGTCTCAAATCTCGCACATACTTCACCACCACCCACACAATGTTCTCCCTCCGCCCCACCTTCCGCAGCGCACTTCCCCGTGTCTCCCTCCGCACAATAAGCACCACCCCCCAAGTCCTGCCTCGCCTCCGCCCCGACCTCAAAACCGCCCTCCAAACCAAAGACAAAACACGCCTCTCTGTCCTCCGCGCTCTCCTCGCTGAAATCACAAACGCCTCCAAAACAGACAAACCCATATCATCTGACAGCGCTCTATACCTCCTGTTGAAAAAGCGACTAGCCGCGTCGCAAGCCGCGGTCGAGGAGTTCCAGCAGGCCAAGAGGGTGGATTTGGTGGGGAAGGAGGAGGAGCAGATGGCAGTGTTGAGAGAATATTTGGGGGGAATTGAGGTTATGGGACAGGAGGAGTTGAGGGGGATGGTGGAGGAGGCTGTGAGCGCGTTGGGAGGGAAAGGGCCCAAGGTTAACCAAGGGAAGGTTATGGGAAAGGTTATGGGAGCTGTGGGAGACAGGGCGGTGGATAGGGAACAGCTCAGTAAACTCATTGGAGAGGTTTTGGAGGGTTCGAAATAAAGAGGAGGATGCGAAAGAATTGTATAATATTGTGTACGATATCTGTACATGAGCATTGCAGCTGGCCAACCCCTTGCGACGGCGCTGGATAGAAGTACATTCCGTTCTATTTTTGTATTTAATAATAGCCCCTACCTAAGGGAGGATTGAAGCTGTAGATGTCAAATATCAAGTTGACCGGGTTCCTCTTGATAATATATTGTTCCTCTTCCGGGGGGGGGGGGGGAGTTTCTTTAATGTAGACCGACTGATCTGTACCCTGTATAAAATCTTTCAGAGAGAAAGACTGGAGCGGCGATACCTATCCCATTTATGCGTTGCAGAACCTTTACAACCTTTACCTTAAAGCATAAAAATAGAACTGGTGGAGAGGTACAGGTTCGAATTGACTTTGAAGATAGGACTCAATTGCGCTAATGAACCCTTAGAAACTTGGCATTTTCTAGCACTTCCACTGTCTCTTTGACGTCATCGTTTTGACGCCTCAGCGACGACACATGTGAAACCCAACCTCCACAGTTGATGAGACACTTGGAAATTGCACCAGAGAGACGGCTTCTCTCTATGATGCAGTTTATTTTACATAGTCCTCATGATTTAGATAGAAGATCGAACAACAAATGCGATTGATATCGCTGGATAATAGGAGATCAAACAACTTCCGTTCCATAGCAAACTGCCATGTTTGTTTTTGTATTCGTCCGGACCACTTCCAGCTACGTCCCCACACCCTCAAATAACTCATCATTTGACCATGGCCGCCCATTCGCGGAGCCAGTGTCACGATGCATCCAATAGTGCCGGGTTAGGCGCACACCCTGCAGGTCAAGGCAGGGCGATGACGCTCGCTCCTGTATCTCTACAAGAACTTGGTAACCCCGCAACTCCCTCGTCCCTCTTCTTCTGCACACATCTCTGCATACCATCTTCTGTTATAGCTGTTCATCGTTCTATACCCCTTCTTTCTTCTTCTTCTCCTCATCCTCCTCCTCCTTCTCCTCCCCATATAGCGAGCAGCGTTTCTTTTGTCGTCTTGTGGCCTTTTCTCTCCCCTCTGAACACTCTACCCGCCAGCCCCAACCTTGCACCACGCCGTCAGCAGCTTTCAGTCTAACTCCGCATATACACTGCGCAAGCGTATTTAACCATGTATCGAGCCTCAACTGGCGACCTTAGTTTCATTGACGATGAACCCCCTCGCCGTCCTGAACGCTGGGATCGCGATAAATTCGAGCGAGTGAGCAGGCGCAGCGGCCGTGATCGCGACGAACACGACCATTTCCACTTCGAGGAGCACGATCGCATGGGCAAGAACCGTCGCGATATTGAAATTGACGACCGCTTTGATCGCAGACCTGCGAGCATCGATCGTAGACCACCTCCAACCAGGGTTGTTGAACGGGAGCGCTTCTATGAAGACGACCGGAGCGAACGTAGTGGACGCAGCGAGCGTCCACGCCGCCAGCAACGCGATTTATTCGATGAACCTGACCCTGCCGAAATTGCCAATCGCGCCCTTGCCCCTTATCGCAGAAAGTCGATTGTGGAGAGGGATCTCGATGTTGCGGTCAGGCGACCTGCGCCGCCGCGACCTCAGTACTTGCGGCGTACCTCATCACTCGATACCTTTGATCGCCGCCCCATGCCACGAAGACGCGAGAAGGAACGAGACGAATATCGAGTACCTGCCAATGTCCCAATTCCACTTCCTATTCGAGAACGTCGACGGTCGCCTTCCCGCCGACGTTTCCATGAGGAGGACTACGAAGAAATCCATTATAGAGAGCCTGAACCGAGAGACGACTACAGTGAAATTGAGGTCAGAAGAACGAGGAGCACTCGGCGAAGCAAAAGCAAAAAGCCGAAGAGTAGGGCTCCGTCAACAAGTAGCTCTTCCGCTTCGAGTTTCGAAGAAGTTTCGGCTCCCCAGCCAGTAGGGAAAAAGGGAAAGACACGGATGCCTAAGCGTCTCGTGAAGAAACAAGCGGTTATCGAACTCGGTTTCCCCTTCGAAGAGGAGGTGAGTATTTCAACTCCTTTGTGAGTATGCAGCGCTAAACTCTGTAGGATGATTTCATTATCGTGCGCCGGGCACTTGAGAAAGAGCAAATAGATGAAATCATTAGAATTAGTGAAAACTACAAAGAAGGTAAGGACTCTGTTTTTTTTCCTTAAAAAGAGTCATGCTGAATAGCGCCAGAAAAAACAACCTATGTCTATGAAGAAAAGCAAGAATATGCTCCCCCCCCTCCACCACCTCCTCCGCCTCAGCTACCGTCAGTGACGGAGGAAGTGCATAAAGTCATCTATCAAACAATGCAGCCAACTCAACCTCCGCCTCCCCCACAGAGCGTACATTATGCTCAATCACAATACGCTCAGTCACAGTATGCTCAGTCCGTCCGCAGCGCCTCTCCGCCTCGGCATGAATCGTACGAGGAGCGTCTCGAGGAGTCCAACCACATCGGTGGGCCCTTGACTCTTCTGGTACCCGAACGGAAGCCGTTGGAGCGGAGAGTCGTTCGCGACCGGGATGTGAAGGAGGAAATCCGCGCTCTGGAGAACGAACGACGCATGCTCAAGTACGAGCGGGAGGATGATTATGAAATCATTGAGAAACGAGAGCCTCGTCGGGATGTTGTTCGTATTGAAAAGGACCGTAAGGGTAGGTTGGCTCTTGTCCGATCTGCACATTAGGATGGGGGTTGATAAAGAATAGCGAGAACGAGATCGAGAGGACCACCGAACCCGAAGCTTGTTGCTGCCATGATGGCTACACTGAGCTAAACGATACCTACCCTACACCTTCGGCTATTCGACTCGAAAATTTTCAGCATGAGACCATATTCTGAGACGGAGTTATGAAATCTGGATGACTTAACGGCTGGAGCTCTCTTCTTAATTTCCTTTTGGTCGCGATGAAGGTTAGGGAGGAACTTTTTACTTGAATGGATTGATCCGGCGTAGAGGGGGTTGGAAATGGTGGATAGAAGTTGACGGTTTTTAATTTTGATGTAAGGTCAGCGACTATGTAATGACATTTATGCTCTATGTACTAGCAACCCTGAGGGCATCTGTTATACGTATTTCTGAGCATAGCCCACCGTATAAACGATCCCCCCTCAACCGGACTTTAAAACCTTAGGGGGTCCAAACTCCGACCACCCCCCAAAACAACCACCACCCCACGTCGCGTCGTCCCTCTCCATCTCCAAATGCCCATCTGTATCGAATGCCGTTACCCAGTGAAGACCCTCTACACGACCTACTCTAAGGCCGATGACCGGTCGCTGGGGAAAGGCGTTCGGTTGACTCAATGTCCGCGCTGTAAACGATTCGCAGACAAGTATGTCGAGCATGATTTCGTCGTGCTGTTTATTGACTTGGTATTGATTAAACCACAAGTAAATGTTATCCAATAAACGTTGTATGGCAAAGCTGTTAGAGTTGACGCTTTCTTAGGTTTATCGTCACCTGTTATTCAACCGACTAGGACAGAACGATGAGAGATTCGACGTCTGCCCCCCAATCCTTACTCTCACAGTCACGTTACTATGTTTTATAACACACAAAAACAGCGTTCCATAATCCGCCTCGGAATCCTCCTCGTCCTCTTCGATGTCTACCTAACCTGGGCCCGCATCGAAAAGCTCGCCCTCCCGCAATCCCACCCGCAACTTCTTTCGCTTTCTTCCAACACCAACACCGCCAATTCACTCTCAACCTCAACCGGAATTCCCAACAGTTCAACTTCTAGTACGGAAGTGCCTACCAATGCCACAATCCTAAGCGCTCAACCTCTCATTTTGCAATACCTCTTCTTCGTAGCCCTTGTCTTCCTCTCCACTCTCTCCTTCCACCTGCCCATCCGCTTCCTCTGCTCCGTCCCCCCTATTTCCGTCCCCCCTCCCCTATCCTACCTATCTTCCCTCTACCGAACCCTCTTTCCCCACTATCCTCACCCGATTCCGCTATCCACGGCCCTGCTGGTCTCTTCCTGCACCAAATTGTTCCCGATATTGTTGATTATTTGGGAGTACGACCTCCCGAGCTCCGCGACGGCGGTGAGTTGGGCGGTTATTGTGAATAATGTGGCGGCGCTGGAGATTTTGATGGATTGTGGTTATCTGCGTGCGGGCTTGTTAGTTGCCATTGGGGCCGGGTGTAGAGGGCTGGTTGCGGGGGGGATTTTGAGGGCGGTTGGACTGGGCACAGGGGGTAAGGGGTTGGGGGTTGGAGGATTTTGAGGGCGGTTGGACTGGGCACAGGGGGTAAGGGGTTGGGGGTTGGAGGATTTGGATGGGTTAGCTGAGGGGATTGGAGTGTGGGTGAATGGCATAAGGGGAGTTGTGGGTTGTTGGACTTGGAGCAGCTAGGATGTGAAATACGGTTTCACCGTTTCATTGTGTATTGTTATCCCCCAAAGTTACATTTATACATCCGAGACAACCTGTGAACTCCCATGCTCCTGGATCTATCCCCCGTAGAAGGACGGAAATTTTGCGCTCTTAATACATGCATCTCGCCTTATCCACATAAAAGCCCTTAAGCTCTGTTTCTGCGTGGTTTTTAGGGGATGACGCCTCGGACCTTCCGAGGCTGGGTGACGATTCCCAAGGTACTACGCCATTCACAAACGCTCCCTATTGCAACTTTGCCTTTATTAATTCCACCCACCACTCTCCCTATGGCTTAAAACCGATGACCCGATCCAGGGTCCACCCGAATATCGTTGCGGACAGGGGAGATAATGGGGTGCCATTGCGCGAGGAACGTTATTGCTACGGAATTCCATTATTAGCAAACACTCTGCAACTTCTAAAGAAATATAAAAGTATTACGGTGGGTCTCGAAGCTCGGAGGACAGATGGGTTCTAAGGCGGGTAGGGAAGAGTGCCCAAACCAATAGAGAGAGGGAAGAGGGGAGTTACAAAACCAAATAGAGTGTAAAATTCGGGTATGAAAATAACATGGGTATTGTATAGCGAAGAAGGAGCAAGTACTCACCCCACATCAGGTACATTGATACAGCGGAGAGGACGAGTGTGGAGCGCCAGACGCTGGTGAGAAAGGTCAGTACACATGTTCATACCAAATACGAAGTAGAAGTGAGAGATAGAGGAGAGGAAACATACGTCTGATTCTCTCCCTTAGGCGCAAAGATCCAAGCGGCAGCGCAGAAGATGGCCACGATGATCAGGCCGATGATGGGGCTCCAGCTGTTGGGAGTTAGCTTTGGGGCGCATAATGAGCTAAGCCGTGGAAATCTGAGCCGTACCCGTTTGCCATGGTGTCTAGAAGTTGCTAGATTTCGTGACGTGTGGAGCTGTTGTGGTGTTTGCGGAGATGGGTAAGCTGCGTGCGAGCTGTGGACATGAACCATGATGGATGATGTCGCAGGTCCGTGATGTTCAGGGTTGGGTCTTGGCAAAAACACCCGACGCTAATTGGACGGCATGGAGGGTACCATTATCGTCCTTCATCATGTCTAACTCAACCTCATCTCTTCCATTATATTAAAAGCCCGGTTTTCAGAGATCAGATCCTACATAACTGTCTCAAAATACGAAATGGAAACCCTGTAGGCCCAGCCTCTTCATCTGCGCTCTGGTCCCTAATTACCATTTACAGACTCTTCTTCCATCTCGCCTCACCTTTTTGTGCCTGTCCAAAGGTTAAAGATCGTCTCTTTTTTACTCGTATTTTCTTGAATCGCTCATATGCCTGCGGTGAAGGTGTGGGGATTTCATGTCTTAGTAAATCTTTTCCAGCCTAGTCTTCAGATCTTGCTTTTCTTCCTTTCCTTTTTCGGTCTCTATGAGTGCTTCTTCCGTTTCGCCCCATCTTTCTGAAGCTTCGAAGATCGTTCCTCTTACTCTATTTTCAATGATCTATAGGATCTCTAAGTATATTTTCCTCTTCAATCTTGCTGTCTTTCTGTGCGGCTGCCGTTCTTTCTCTCCATTTTCCTCCGTACTTTCAATACATTGTGATCCGTGCTCTTGGTGGACCTCCCACCCCCTTTTCGATGCCTCTGCACTTACAATTTGCTAGACACCTGTAACTCAATATGCATATGATGATACCAAATCTCTGGTGTTTCACTGATCAATAGCCTGGCTTATTGCAAGCCATCAGAACTGTACACGAAGCTACCTCCCCTTACAGTAGGGATCCTACGCCACAAGAACAATATCTAGCCTCACTATCTCTTCCAATCTTCCTAGGGTCTTGTCTCTTAATCAACGGATCGATCTGCCCTCCAACTTATCTTTTTTTTTCTGCCTCAACTTCGAGGCGGCTCAGCCACAATAGTGAACTATTCGGGGGCGCTCGAATCCCCTGCGTCCTCGCTACACTCTACTTCCAAAGGCTCACTCAATTTACAGCCGAGGAATGTGGACATATTGACTGAGCTTCGCAGGCGTTGAATACTAGGCATGATTCTTTCTGCAATGCCATGCAGGTTCACCGCATTTTCGTACTTCCGATTATCGGCGGAGGGATTCCAGCTTATTTCTTATGAGATAAGGAACCCATTTGGGTCGCGTCTCCTTGGATAAAGAAGGTTGAAGAGTATAAATTTAAGTGGGCAGCATGCTTCGGCTTTGGGGCGTTTTCCCGGTAGTCTACAGCTGATATGTATCTGCGGCAAAATCTCACTGTCGGGTTTTCTCTCGGGTACATAACCCTAGACCTACATATTACCTGGTCCGAATTGCTTCATTCAATACCCGAGAACTTCGAGCAGTGCGTCTAGAGCCGACATCATTTAAGGCATTGGCTCCCATTGGCTCCCACTGGCTCTTATGATTCTGCCTGGTCTTGTAGCTTAACGAAGCTTTGCTTCGGCTGCAAATGCATTCGGAAATCTGTCAAGGCACATGGGATTCTAGTCTGCCGGAGCATTGGATTGAAATCACAGGCCTATACTCCCACGGTCCTTCCATATCATCCTCTGACCGGCCTATTGTATGCCCGCCTCGTACATGCTGGCGTCATGAGATGTATCCAGGGCAAGTTCATCTGCCTACAACTTCCCTCAAATTACCGACAATTTTCACTTTTCTCGCACTGGATTGCTGAGAGACAAGAGAGAACGCAGCATACTGCGGAAGAGTTCCATTAGACTCAGGCCATGGTGTCCTTTCAAGAATGCTTAGTTCATCGCGGTGTAAGGGTAGAAGACGATGGTGCCTCGTACAAAGCACCAAGTACGTACACTCAACGTCATTCGATTCAACGTCAGTTAACTGTACTACCCTCGTCAGACACTCAGGAGGAATGAGGCGACCTATACTGAGCTTGACTGGTGCTGCAGAGACGGAGCCACGATATCGTTTGGGAGTACAGCTCACTCAGCATCGGTGCATTACTTTCAGACTGGCCACTAGTTGACCACTAATTCATCCATACTCTATAACTGGTGAAAGAACATAGTATGTCCCCAGGGAACCAAAATTACTCACGAAACACGTTACAAACGCACGCCCATGTGCGATGGCCCCAGGAGCTCAGAGCAAATAGCCATGCCGCTAGCAACGCCTTGGTGCAGCCTGTCTCTTCAGCAGAATTTATTGGCCGTTAGTAAGGCTGCCAATCAGTTCAACAAAGGCACCGACGCTCGAAATGTCCCACCAACTGGCTCTTTTGGAGCAGCGATTGCTGGATGCATGCTGTATTGTTGCCTCACTATACAGTCTGCATACAGACACGCGGCGTCTAGATAGCATGGTCATATGCAATGTTAGGTGTAGCTCCATTGTGAAGAAACAAGGATAACCTTTGGGGTTATTTTGAAGTGGCAGCCTACCGGTTACTTAAGGAGGACTTAGCCTCCAAAGTTTCAATCCTTCATTAACACCTACTTTCGATCCTGAGAGGACCAAACTCAGTCATATTTGAAGATCTTTCCTCAGCCATCAAAAAAAGAGTCTTGTCATGGATCGTGACGATCTCGTGCTGGTTGGAGAGGATACTATTATAGCATTCAGTTCTTCTGACTCTCTTTCTGATACTCCAGAAAAGGCATCTGAGTCTTCCAAGTACGATATACTCCTATGTGCCTGCGCGATGGTCACCTAACGCAGATCTAGGTCAACTACTGATGGAACTTGTCAGTTAGCTATCAGAGCGAAGGGAAAAGAGACTCCATCATGCACCTGTCCTTCAGCCGAAACGTCAACGAATGCGCCTGGCAGCTGGTTTTCTGGAACTCAGAAATGGCACCATGGACTATATAACCCATTTACTACGTCTGAACAACCCAATCGTAGGTGTTCAATAGCACATCCTCCATTTCTACAGTGTCATCCAAACGTGTGGTCTTTGCCCACTCCAACAACAGCGGAAGCCCAACGTGTATTTGGGAATAGTAATAAGATGACGGAGCATACCGCCCCTTTGAGCTACAATTCAGTATTTCACCCTGTTCCACCACCACCTGTAAGTTTGGGTTTATTTGTCTGGACTTGGACCACGTCCTACGATTAGGGGTTCATAACCGATCAAACTACTCCTTTTTAAACGTCACTGTGGGTTACCGACAAATGCTCACTTCTTAATGACAGCCGCCTCCACCTCCTCCACCTCCTCCACCTCCTCCACCTCCAGTAAGTAGGCCCAATGCCCAATGTGGCCACTACTAACCGTTTCTAACAGCCTCCACCTCCCCCACCGCCTCCTCCTGTAAGTATACCACACCGATTGGAAAATGGAGGCTAATGCTGAATAATAGCCACCGCCGCCTCCTCCACCTCCTCCACCTCCTCCGCCTCCTCCTGTACGTATAACCCTTTTGATTCGAAAAAGCAGTCTAACTCTGCGATAGCCACCACCAGCCATGGTAACAGTTGGAGTTGCAGGCCGGGATCGGAGACGGAATTCTGTAGGATACCAGAGTTTGGAGAACTCTGTATATCTTCCTGAGGTCATTTCCAGCCATGCAGCGCTTATACCTGTCCAATACTCTGAGGAGTCAATTCCTGAGATGGACCGGGTTGTCCGGATAATCCCCTTCAATCGCAACGCTTTCGTCACCATGCATTGCGCAAAGACTGTCGACTTTGGCGAGTTCCAGTGGATCTTGAAATATGGAGAGCCGGGCTTATGGTATGAGAGACCCAGCAGACAAACATTGTGGAAAATGACGCCTCTTGCCGCCGAGAAGCAGCTTGACGGCTTGCCTGCTGTTGAGAGCCCACGTCCTGTGACCTTGGATACACCCCGTGTCTGGGCATCAGCGGCTTTGACCACTCCAACAAACGATGACCTGTACGATTGCACTATACATCGTGCGGAAGGCAATCCATGCCAGCAATGCACCGACGATAGAGCGGATGTGGTGGACTCATGCGACTTGGTTTACTACGTGGTTATTTCCACTTTCCAAGCCAACGATCCCTTTATTTATGGGGCGCACTTCAATGGAAAGCCCTTATACAAGTATATCAGATGTGGATCTCGAGAAGTAGCGGCAGCTGAAGCCTTTTATACCACAGGAATGGATGGATGGAGTGTCCTGTTTTCTTGCGTCATGCGGGAAGGAGAGACGTTTTTCGAACGCGCTGGACCGGTTGAAAGAGTTGACGAGCTATGGGATCTCACACAAGACAGTCACGATGATGACGTGGTTAGAGTTTACTATTGAATGGAGGATCTCAAGGGGGTAAAGGTCGACGTGACGAATATTACGCCTTCTCACGCATAAACGCCAATTTGAGGCAGGACTTAACTCTCTTAGGAATTATCTGACAACACTTTTTTAACGGCCGCGCTGACTGTTGGGTTATGGGGGGGATTGGTGGGTTTTCTTTTCTCATAAAACTGCATTCAACACATTTTCTCTAGCGGATATAAATTGACTGCGTTCCACTTTACTCTATGGCCCATACTGACGATACCCCATCTTTATCATCAGATTCGCGTATTAATATAGTCTAGCTGACTTTGTCTGCATGTCCTCCTCATGCACGCATACGCGCCATACAGGCCGCAATGCGACATCAATGATCAGCCTGAATGGCTCACTCTTTTGCTATCAGTTTGGACTACCAGTGAAAATCAGTACTAAGGAAGCATGAACCTGCACCACCTATCCAGGTAACTCATCTGCTGATATTCTTGAAGCCGCTGGTAGAGCCCAGTGGTAATATAACTTCCGTCTCCACTCCAATCAATGAAAGACACGACACAAATGTGTATCACAGAATTGGTCGCACCACACAATCGGAATAGAACTAGTTCTTCGGTTTGGTGCCTAATAAAAAGTCCACCTATATAAGAAGATTATATTAGAGGGCATCAAAGTAGCTGTAGTAGAAGTCTGAGCCCAGTAGCAATCCATTCAGTGGGCCACTTCTCTTTTCCACAAATTCCACATTTTGAAACATTTTGGGAGAGTACAGCATAGAGGAACAGCCATTGGGGGAAGTTTGGTTTATTGAATTCCAAATATGCTGTGTTGTTATGGAGCCCAGCGATCATTTATTATTATCTTTACGCAGATCGAGTCCTTCGTTGGACAACAGCACCTGACAGGGCACTTCTTCCGAAAGCCTCACCTTCTCCTTAATTTCCCCCCAGTCAATCTACACCCCGCATAGCATATACCGTTCAACCATGAGCACATAAACGGCAAGAAGCTCTTAGCCTGAACGCCCGGTATCCTCCCTTAGGCAATCCTCTCACAACCGACTCCCCTCCCTCCCTGCAACCCTCAACCCCTCCTCACCATCCACCAATACACACCACTCGCCCTCACTACTTCCCCCCCCCGGCCCCGCAATAACAGCCTTGAACTCCTTTTTCGCATACTCCAGCCCCTCGGCATCAAAGCTGCCCGGCTGCATCCAGACAGCCGGAATGCCGGCCTCCTTGGCCTCTTTCAAGAGCGTCTTGGTTACACCGGGGGGCGTTATTATGGAGAGAGAGTACGAACTGGGATTTTCAAGGGCGGAGGGGGAGGGCGCGGTGGTGTGGTCTTTGAAGAGGACAGAGACTGATGGGGAACGTGGGTTAAGGGGGGTGGTGGGGAGGGAGTGCGTGAGATACCATGCAAATACTGTTGGAATAATATGTTAGAATCACGATCTACATAGATAGCTAAATATTGAATTTGGAAAATGGGGTTTTGGGCGTGGTGGTGCTTGAAGTGTTGGAGTACCTTTATGGCCGAATTTTGAGGGGTCAGAACTGGCCCCCGCTACGGCGAAGCGGGGGGAGGAGAAGAAGGTTTTGAGTGCGGCTTCCATTTTCTAATAGAAACGAGAAACGGTAGGAGGGATATATGATTCGGGATTTGGATAGTAGATTAGCTGGAGGTGCCGATGTTAAATGGGATAGGAAGAGAGAAGATGACAATGGTTACTGAATTGGATGCTCTACATCTAGACCGAGGATGTACATGGGGTCCACCACGTCATCTTTGATGGGGGGAGGGTATCAAAAGAAATGTACACTTTAATCCTTTTCCTTCTTCTATTTACGATTCCTTCAACTGTAATTTGGCCCTGAATATGATTGCGTGGGAACTAGTTCTTTTAGTAGAATATCATATCTCCATCCCGGCTTTGTGTTCTTTTTTTTCTGTGTTTTAATGTATCTCTTCATACAATAATCATCAGTATTATCATCGTTATTCCTTAGACATTCTTGCGCATATATATACAGGAATGTCTCCTTTCCCAGCAGCCACCTCTCCACCTACCAAGGAACAATATCCCCACTAAACCTATAAAACTTCCCCGAATCCTCTTTCTTCAAACCATGCACAGTCTTCAACATTCCCTCAATACTAACTTCCGGCTCCTCAATCGCACCCTCTCCTCCCATCCTAGTCTTGACCCACCCAGGATCCATACAGATAACAGTAGCGCGGTCTTTCAGATCCTTGGCCATATGGATGGTCAACATATTCAAGGCAGCTTTGCTTATGCTGTAGGTGCAGCACTTAGTAACGTCTGTAGCAACAGCCATACTTCCGAGTCCACTCGACATGTTCAAGACCACAGCATCAGGCGCAAGGTCGTCCAGAAGGGTTTCAACAATCTTAGCCGGACCCAGAACATTGACATTCATATGGTTCTGTAGACTTGCCGGATCAATCGTTAACGCCGTATCGCTGCTCGTAGCATTAATCCCCGCAACATTGAAGAGATAATTGATCTTCTTCTCGCCCTGATTTGGCAGGATTTCGGAGATGCGGGACTGGACGCCGGATATCGAGTCCAGAGAACCGACGTCGCACTCAATGACATGCACGTTGTCCTTCTTCGCCAGCTCGTTCAGGTCATTGAGTTCGCCGGTTAGAGAGCGGACGCCAGCGATGATTGTGTTGGAAGGGGATTGGGAGAGTTGGCGGACAAATTCGAGGCCGAGCCCGCGGTTGGCGCCGGTTAGGAAGTAGGTTGGCATTTTGGCGGGTTGGTGTTGGATATTTGGATTTCGTGATGGCGGTACGTATTCTAGACACTTTGGTTTATATACACTTGAAGGCGTATATGTGTTTAACTTCTTTTGCCTTCTGAACCGGTTAAACTCACTGCTAGCCTCCTTTGATTTGTCATTCGGTAGCTGAAGCGGGAGAAATGGATATTAGTCCTTGCATCAAGAGGTGGGTACATTCTAGCGATCACATTGTGGGCGTCATAGATCTTTTGAGAAAAAGGAATGTGTTCTCCGATAAGGATAAATTAGAGAAATGGCCTTAAAAATCTTTCCCAACACACGTTGCACCATCTGGCGTGCAAATGTACTTTTACGTCATACATCGTCAACGGCTTCTGTTTGTTTCGTATTCACAAGTTTGTGATTCAAGGTGTAAAATGTTTCCTAGTCAAATTTCAGATACGTTTTTACTCCACTGCACTTCTGGGCTACTAAATACTAATACTGTCACTAGAGTACAAGTAAGTCTTAAACGGTCTCAATTCATCACGTGAGCTGACTTTTCACCCCTGGAAGTCTGAGCTAAGGGAAAGTTAGATTGTTTTCACAGCTTACAAGTTCGTTTCACCCAGCCTAAGCTTGGGAGCTTACGCTAAACTATGCGAGGACGAGCTCCATCGTATCAAATGACAGGGGCTCGAGAGCTGGAGAAACTGGAATTTGCTGATGATCGATCTTGCTCTAAATTCACAAGCAATCTGAAATAGGAGGGCTATATAAATGACCTCTGAAATTATGACAGGCAGAACTCTTTACCTTTCATGTTTTGTGTACGCTTCGTCCCACCTTGTATTTCGTTGTTATTACGAAATTTCTTATTTTGAGATCACCTCTATTCGATATACATGCAATTAATTGCGAGAACGTTAGACTTTACTGAGTTAAAAAAAAATAATACATCACGAAAACGCGCCTACTTTTTGACGACCAGATGTCGAGGGGCATTATTTTGGTAGAGCTGGAGTGATACCTATTCTTCCTTTGCGACTATTCTCCGTTCTATATTCCGGAATATTTAAATCTGATAATAGTCAGTAAAAACAACGTGATTCACTTTGCTTTCACAGTCGTGTGATGTCATACTGTAAGCCGAGACGGCATATGGTAGGAGCAACTTGCTGCTGACTCAGCACACAATACATGTATATATACTCAACCGTTCATTAGACTTGAGGACAAGACAGAACATGATCACCAAAACAATACAGCCTGTTCAATACCCAGTCTTCACCTCATTCTGCTTACACATACAAATCCTTTGGTCTTAGTTTATAGCCTCGCGCAATGAAATCGATCACAAGCTCGCCCAATCCCGTTTCCAATTAGTTGGAAAACCCTCCTGCGAACTAACAGATACTTCAGCCTTGCGTCCGGTGAGCCTAATCTAGAAGAACGGCAAGTACAGCGTCACAAGTCTTTTATACGTATGGTTCTTAGACTGCAAACTCTTTGGCTTTAGATTGAAGTGAATTAGAGAACGTAAAAAAGAAAGTGTAAATAGAAGTATAAATTAAGCATACTCCATTCAAATCAAAAGCCTGAGGGGCGCTTTAATGTAGAGCAAAAAAAGATATTCGAGCTAAGGAAGATATACCAGAGACCTTGACTTTCAAGCTTAGAATATTTAAGCTTTGATCTATATCATAGTTTCTCATAGCATGTAAAGAGTAATTTAATATGCCTTCCTTAATAAGGTTTGAAGCATTTAAATCAAATGAGAGAATACTCTTCCGGACTTTAGAACTGTGCAAGTTAGTTGGAAGTCCATGCCTATAGGTTCTTAATCCTTCTGGTAGTCACAGCTATACCAGCATAAAGACTTACAGTAAGCGCGAAACCAACTTGCGCATTGAGAAGCATCTCACTCCAAAATCGGGACAGGAAGCAGCTCCAATTCATCCAGCGCTATCTACACAGCCCCTATTTCTCAGAAAGTTTAATAACTAACAAAGCAAAGTGGCTGAGTGATATAGCGTTTAAATTACTACATACGGAAGACCTGTGGGCTGGAGAGCTGCGAGTTCAAGTCCAAGGCTAGGCGTCTTATTTATCGGCGGTACAGTACGAATTTACTACATGGCTGGGACAAGAGCAGGAGTTAGGTCGCGAAGCTTTCAGTTCTGTTTCCTTTTACTTAGGAACTGTTTTAAGATATTCTTTTTGGTGTGAGAGAGATTACTCTGGGATTACGGCTCAACGCTTAACTAGAACACAACCATCTATAGGAAATGCACATCTCGCATAAGAAAGTAGCAGATACCTCTGAGGTTGGAGGAAGTAAACTCGCAGGCTACCCAGGTTGCAATTCTACCTAATGGGACAGACGCTGGTGGCTTTCGTTTAAAAGAGGTCGAGGAACCTCAGCGATGCATTGCTCAAGTTCTACGATTTCTTTGCGTATTATGGGAAGACTAAGCGAAGTCATGACGGGATAATAAGAAAAATATTTAACCCCGAGGTCTTTTGACTGCGGAAAGCATGTCCATAAGGAGACATGCACGTGATCTTGAAGTAATCAATATATGGCTCCGCATCTCTGTTTTTACAGATTATTATCAGTGGCCACGCGTCTTCTTGAATTTAAGACGAATAATTGGCGTAAGGCAGTTCAACTCTGGTGAGTGTTTTCCAGCGGCCGTAACAGGCGCTATTCAAGAGAAACACCAAGTTGTGCACTTTATATCTCCACCTCCTTAATAGATATCTTTCTAATAATTGGGATAGTGAATCTTTTGCAATTAAGTGGCTACCTTATAAAATAAAGTAATTAAGTCCTTCTAAAGAAAGTAATATAGACGATTAAACTTCAATAATTTAGATCAAAAGATGGAACCAAAATTTGCAAAGACCACTTCAGGATGGGAGCTTGTCTCACCTTCGTCTTCTGATTCTGATTGAAGACACTCAATGAAGCTCCATCCTGATCCTTGAACTCACCTTTTTGGATCATTTTCATCGGCCTTCGATAGGCTGTAACTTGGGTATTATTTCAACAGTGAATTTTTAAGCGGTATGCAGAAGGAATTTCGAAGTTTTCTGGATGGCTTCCGAACCGAACAATAATATTTGTAAGGGATAAAAGAGTGATTCATATATGATATCCTCTGCTGCATAGATCACAAAGTTGCACCTATCTTTTGGGGTTTCATTTATCACGTGCTCATGTGCCGACCTCGCTCGTCACCACCCGAAAGTTCGATGCGTCACCAACGTCAAGCTTTGCCGATTTCACCACGCCTTCGCCCTCCTTGCTATTCCTTTAGCCTTGTAATCTACACCTACATAAAACCATTTACTCTTCCTTCCTCGGATTGCCATTCGTTTGTGGCGGAAATTAGTGTTTTCATCCGAGCATGAACAACACCACCTTCAGACCCCCATGCCAGCCTCAGGCTGACCTTCCAACGCGATGACCTCTGTCTTCTCATCCATCACCTGGCCACCAAGATCCAGGCGTATGTTCAGCAGCGGCAGTAGCCGCAACACAGACGTAGCCAACGAAAGCAACGAAATCGACGAGCCAGACCTTCGAGAGCTCAACGCTGCGCTCCAGGCTCTGACTGATGTATTCCCCGATATCCAGCCGGAGGTATTCCGTGAGATGCTGCAGAGCTTCAGTGAGCAAAGCCGGCTCGAAGTCATAACGGACACGCTCTTAAAGCAAGGCGCAAAATGGATCCGGGGGCGGTACCGGATGCCGCTCGAGCAGGAAGAACAACGACAGACGGCACATAAATACAAATACAGGGTAGACGGCAAGACAAAAGATACGCGCGGACTGCCGCTAGCCCTGGAAGAGACTTTTCGGTCACAAGCATACAAAGACGCCGCAAAAGAGGCTCTATACCACGAATTCAAGGGTCTCAGTCATGCTACAATCAAAGCGGTACTGGCGGAGTATAACTACTCGTATACTAGCGCTAGACCGACACTCTTAGCGTTTCTGGGAAAAAGCTGGAAACATTCCATTACGAGTTTCTTGATGAGGCGAAAGCCTCCATCGGCAGAGAATCACCCATTGATCATATGGACAGCGGTCGATCCCCAAAAGGGGCGGCTGTCCGTACCACTGCTCGTCAAGACGAAGAGCAGAGAATTGAACGAGGAGCTCTACAAAACTTTGATTCAGCCTGTCCTTGAGCAACGCAAAGCTGATCAAATCCGCGGAGACCATGAACTCGCCTATTCATTGACGGAAGCTGAAGCAGAAGAAGTTGGAGAAGTCTATGACTGCGAATGCTGCTATAGTCCCAATACAGTGCAGCAAATGTCAACGTGCGATATGGAAGGTCACTACATCTGTTTCCGCTGCATTCGTTACTCCATAAACGCAGCTCTTTACGATCAAGGCTGGGCTCGAAGTATCGATGCCGAACGCTGTACACTTCGTTGCATAGCACCTATTACTGACGGCGGAGAAGAGTGTACCGGCTGCATACCGCTGGAACTCATCAAGCGCGCTCTCCTGGAAGAGGAAGGCGGAGATGATACATACCGGAAACTCCACGAACGTTTCTCTACTGAAGCTCTCCTACGATGCGAGCTCCCCCTCATCCGGTGTCCCTTTTGCCCGTATGCTGAACTGGACGAGTTTGCTCTACCCAACCAAAATCCCTTCCATGGCCTGCAGCTGAAAGTCTGGCCTCTCATGATCGCTTCCGTGCCACTTATTCAGTTCTTATACTTGGCTTCGGTATACCTTGCTTTCCGTATTCTCCTTTTCATCATTCTGCTCCTCTTTCCTGTCACGTTTCTTCTCCCCTATACTTCGGTATTTCTTGTGCCCATGTCAGCGGCTGTCCGCCGGTTGCGGCTGAAACGCCGCGGTCTAAAGTTCCCCTGTCTTTCTCCCACCTGCTCGCGCGCTTCCTGTCTCTCCTGCTCAGCGCCGTGGCATGACCCACACACTTGTTATTCTTCGCAACGCCAGTCTCTTCGTCTAACCCTCGAACGCGCTACAACTGATGCTGTAAAACGCACGTGTCCCAATTGCAACCTCGGATTCGTCAAGAGTGAGGGTTGCAATAAGCTAGTGTGTCTCTGCGGTTACAGTATGTGTTACATTTGCCGGGAAAATTTGAGTCGAGAGGGCTATCACCACTTTTGCCAACACTTCAGAGAACATCCGGGGCAACCCTGTCCAACATGCGACAAATGCGATCTCTACCGCGTGGAAGACGAGGAGATTGTTGTCAAGAGGGCTAAGGAGCGAGCGGAGAAGGAATGGTGGGAGAAGCAGGGTGTTGCTGCTGAGGGGATGAAGGATGGCGCTGGAATGGGCTTAAAGGGTTGGGAAACTTGGCTTGAAAAGGCTTTGGATATGGTGATTGCTTGAATATCTTTTTGGGCAGCATCAGGTTCGGCGTTATAGATGGGTAAGGTCGGTCAGGTATACCCCAGAGCCATAGGTCTGTTTCAGTGTGATAAATGCAAGGCTGATTACAGAATATCACTTTGTAATCGGCTACGAGTTCGTTGTGAAAATCTCATTTGGATATAGAAACGCCCATCAATTCCCTCGAGAAGAGACGGCTTCGGTTAGGGTCAATGGATTCGTTACATATTTCTTCCCTTTCAATTGCATATAAGATACGAATCACGCACACTGTACTCGTAAGATTGGGCAGCACATCGTGCGTGCTTATTGATGCGGCGGCCTGCTGCAAAGAAGCCACAGCCTCCACCAAACACAGCCCCGTTTCAGCCTCGTTGACACCCTCCCAGACCTAGATATCCCAACTTTCCCCGCGACCGCCCCCTCCATACGATGGGCTATGCAATGGTAGAATTAACGGCCGGCAACGTCGGCAGCGTCTGTTTCGGCGCAAAACTCGCTCTCACAGTCTACCAATTCAGCGGCACTGTCAACTCCGCCCGCCACGGGATCCTCGCCATCAGCCAAGAAATTACCTCCTCTGCGCTGTCTTGAGGCAAGTTCAGACTGCGGCTGACGATAAGGGGCCTGCACGGTTTGCGCATAGTGCACTGTCTAGATTCAGGGGGGTTACGCAGAGGTGTTAGGAGGGTTTTCGGGAGATTGGAATTTTGCAGAAGTCGATGAGAGATCAAGGGGAGGGGAAGGGGGACGTGGAGTGGGGTTTGTGGCGAAGATTAAATGGGTGCTCAGGATGCCGAAGGTGCAACTTTATAAGGCTAGGCAAGCTATAACATCCATTATCGGCTTTCCTCCACGCCTTCGAAAGATCGGAAATACTCTCCAGCGACTAGGAAGGCCTGACAAGCTCCCGGGTCAGTCAGCGGGAGAGAGATAGCGAAGAAATTCAAGGCTCGCCAGCCATGATGAAATATCTCACCAAATCACAGACCTCTCGGCTGCTGGGGCAAGTCTCTTCCATGTTGTCATCGAGTTACAGCGGCTAAGCGCGTGGTCGGTAAGGGATTCCAGCAGTGGCTCGGTGAGCATAGGAAGGAGCAGGAAGCTAGTGCAGAGAAAGCCATTGGACTTAAAAAGCAAGTTGAGGAATTGAGCGATGAGAGAGAAAAATTGCTTAAACAGCCACAGCTAGTATAAGAATTGCAGGACAAGTATGTATTCTGGATATACGTTTCCTACACTTGGAGAATGCTTTTTTAGCAAGTACTGAGAGTAAAATAGGGCATTATGGAATCAATACAGGGAAGAGAGATGCTGCTGGAAACAGTCAAAGTTGGCAGAGAGGGCTTGCAAGGGGCAGTTAAGACTTGAGGAGCGACGAAGATTAAATGATGATTCAGTTTATTACGACAATAAGAGGACAGAGCGAGAAAGGGAGGGCGCATTAGATGTGCTCTCCTTTTCATTTCAAATAGTAAGCAATGAATGCAGATAGACTCTGCCTTGGATAGCTATAGGATGATTATCGCAGTGCTAAATCATCTACAAGGCCTATTCATCTTCTCTAATTTCTTAATATGTTTCAACGATTTGATAACGACTAAATGCTATATTCCAGCGAGAAAGATCGTGTGTTGGTTGAACTCACAGTACAGCTAGAGCCAGGAAGTTAATGGATATATTATTGGTACTTTGAAGGATTTCTCCATCCGTTTGTGATGTGGTGTGTTTCAACTATCTCCTCCAGCTGGCATGCTTGTCTGTGTACTACCTCATGATCACAAGAGGGCGATAGGGCTGACTGACTTTTATGCTTTCCGCGAGTTCGAGTAGGACTCTATCCGCCATTGTTTCTTTTTTTTTGTCAGGTTGTTCAGATCGGACTTTCGAGATTGATTTGTCGAGATTGAATTTTTGAGATTGAATTTTTGAGATTGAATTTTTGAGATTGAATTTTTGAGATTGAATTTTTGAGATTGATTTTTCGAGATGATGGGGGCACCCTTCCCAGTATATTGTTGGTACAGCTTTCCTCACTATCATGCTTCCAAGTACGGACGGAGGCTTGACAGAGTTGTGGGGAAGTTTACGGCTCCCTGAAATGGAATAGCGGGACATCCCCCAGGTCCTCACATGACCAGGGTCTGAGGCACGAACAGGGTTGGACGGCGTCATTCGCGCTTGGCACCTCTGCATCTTGCCGCCGCAGTAACTTCCCCAGCCTCACCGACCAACTGAAACCCACCGTATCCTTCAACCTACCATCCTTCTCCCAACCACACTCTCTCTCCCGAACGACCCTCTCCCACCCTTTCAAGATGCAGCTCACTACTGTGCTTGCTTCTCTGCTACTCACTGCTACCACCGTATCGGCAGGCAACTCTTGGATACCCAGTCAGGTCTCCATAAACGAGGAGTACAAAGTCCCAGGCGATAACCCGTTATATTTCTGCTCCGATCCAAAAGACGACATTCTGAAGATCGAGAAGGTCGACCTGTCTCCTAATCCTCCACAACCGTAAGCTAGTCCTTATCGCATCCTTGTGACATTTTGTCGAAATTGTTCCTCTGCAACCATGTGGATATAGCTGACATGTGTTATCCATAGTGGAAAGACACTCTCTATCAAGGCCAACGGCAACCTGAAGGAAGTCATCGAAAAAGGCGCCAAAGTCCATCTTCAGGTCAAATATGGCCTTATCACCCTCATCAACCAAGAAGCCGATCTCTGCGATACCCTCGATAATGTCGACCTGAAATGTCCTCTCGAGAAAGGTGACATGTCGTTGACCAAAGATGTCGACCTTCCGAAGGAAATCCCTCCCGGGACCTACTCTGTTCTGGCCGACGTCTTCACGGAAAAGGGTGACAAGATTACTTGCCTCACTGCCAAGGTCGCGTTCCACCGGTAATTCCCCACGGTGGAGTCTGGACGTGCCGGGGATAATGGTGTATCTGAGTACTAGCTAGGTCCATCAAAGTAGGGAAACGGAAATTTGAACTCAAAGGGCCTGGCGTACAATTCCTTCAGAATAACCTACGGAATGAGCTATGAATGCGAATGGGAGTTGGGTGCCATAGTTGATGGATTTGCATGTTCCTTCTCTTCCTCGGGATGGTGTTCAATACCCGAGCATATAATCATTCTAGCAGCAATGTATCACGATTATGAATGCGCTTATATGATCGTAAAGCCTTGCTATATAAGCTGGATATCATCATGATGTATATATACATGCAGTGGACGCTGAAAAGACAGGAAGACCCGATAAGCTCTTCGTAGGACAAAAGCCAGGCCGCTACTCTCCAAACAACCTCCGTACCCGCTTCAGCACGCTATCCTTCTCTGGGTCGTACGGATGGTCCTTCGAAGGTATTTCGAGCAACGCTGGGAACGCCGCAGTGTATGTATCGACCCGATGTCTTATCCGCTCCGCAATCTAGGCAAATGTCAGTTATGTCCTTACCACCAGGGGCAAATAAAGGTTGAGAAAACGTAGGCCCGTACATGTTGGTTTATGAGTAAGATAGCAATGTCCTTCCGCTCTGTCGTGAACCGATCGAAGGCAGCTTCGATGGCTGACGTCTCCGTCTTTGCATCGACCACGAGGAAGTTCTTCTGAGAGTCTGGAGGCTGGGTTACATGCTAAACATATCCTTAGTTTCTGTCTACAATATAACGCGTCAGACATCATACCCCGACGCCTGCGAGTAGCAGACCTGTTACAGAGTCCTGAGAGCTGGTAAGCGGAGGTGTGACGTAGCTTCGATTGAGCAAACTGTACCTCATCTCCAATAACAGCGAGAAACTGTCTATCCTTGCTTTGCGTCCCTGAAGCCGCCATATCGTCTGTTTATTGTCAAACAGTTTGAATGGTGTAAATGCAAGGGTCCTGAGGATGATGCCCGCTCCAAGCTCCAGCGGGATGAGCTCCCGCCTTCGGGGAAACGTCGGACCGGACTCATTGTTTACGTCGAACTTTATTCACAGTGGAAGCCTTCCTCTCGCAAACTTCATATCGATAATGAAGTGAACAAAAGCGGCCCTCCATTGATATGGTTCCTCCTCCAGGCTTATCATCCAGATAATCATTTCTGTCGTCCTTCCCAAAGACACTTACAGCAACTATGCCCCGCCTCGTCCGTCTTGCGCCGCTCTCAGAGCGCATCAAAGCCTACCTAGACCCCGTAGATTGGCTCATGTGGATGTCAGAGGAGCTGAATACCAATGACTGGGAAGACTTCGCCAAGAGTTGGGCGGTGGCTATAGGGATTGGAGCAAACATCACCTTTATGATTGCGCGGGCAAACACTGGTCAAACCTACAACTATGAGGTGGATGATGTATTCAGTGATTATTATGAAAGGAGAGGCAGTGGATGGCTGAAGTGGGTTGTAAGTGAAATGATTCCATCTTTCGTATTCTAGCTAACTAATGTAGATGAACCTTGCGGTTCTTACGCTTACAACGCTATCCTCACTCAATGCCTTCTATACTTTCTACCGTACACGACACTACCGTCTTTACGAACGGGAGATCGAGACAAACCCTTCTACACCTTCGGCACGCCGCGTTCGTGTAGATTCCTCCCCCATGGCTTCATCTCCGCTCCGGTTTCTCCAGAATATAATTCAATCCACAGCAGAGTCTCGGGCTCACCCTGATGCGACGAGAGATGTTTGGGAGATTTCGGTGTGGGATCCTAATCCCCTTTGTCTGCACCTTTTCTGTCTTTTCAGTCCTGGACATGTTCTCACATACTTTATTTTCCTTCCTGTTGATTCAAATGACCCCCGACCGAGTGTCCGGGTTATCGTTACAATGATCGTTGCATGCCTGCTCTCGGTGCAGCTACTGTTCCTTCGAAGCTTCTTCTCTCAGCAAACGAAAGATTCCGCTATAATACACAGAGAGGTTGCCCACGAATACGACAAGAAGTTTGTGCATCCCGCGTTGCAGAACGAGGTACGCGACGTCGGCATACAAGTAGAATCTAAGCGCCGCAAAAGCGGCTCTCTTCTTCATATGAAAGCAGACCTATATACTCCAACCACCGTTATTAAGCGTGGTTTCCGCACACATCCCAACCAGTCGTATGCTTCGCAGTACGACCCGGACGGCCTTTCATCCAAACCTGTTCGATCGAATGTCCAGACACCTTCGCTCAGGCCTACCACAAATCGGCATCTTATGCAATCGACCGGAACGACGACCGCCGATTTCTCTTCTCCCATTCGTCGCGGTCACACGCCGCAACCGGTCCGTCAGCCATCTCAACCGATCCGTCAGCCGCAGTTCCGGCATTCGCAGGCTGGAACCAGAGACGGCGGAAGCTTGGGAGTATACAGTCATGCAGCCTCTCCACTGCGCAAATCAACTTCAGCGAACTTCAGTCGGGATGAGAGTCGTGAGCGTAGGAGCCAAGGTAGTCCTGTAAAACGAGAAGGTAGCCCGCTGAAGAGGATAAGTGTTCCCAGTGAACTAGCTAATGAAGATAATCGTCCTATAACTACTGCAGATCCATTTGGGAAAGGTTATTCACGGCTTGGTGATGGACGGACAGAAAGTGGACGATTTTAAGCATAACTAAATTGGCGTTTGGGATTAGGTTGTATATATACTTAGATGAGACTAGTATGGTTGTAAGCATATATTGGTTTGTAACTTCGTCAAGGACTATCCCGTTCCATTTTCAATGAGGGTCTCTCTTCGCTGATCTGAAGATTAGGTCCTTATGTGCATTGAGGACTGTATCACTCGTCCCAGCTGTATTTCTGGTCATAGCACCCAGGCTTTCCACCCACCACAATATGCTGTGCATGGCGGGATAATGAGTGAAAAAGTCCAAACCCGTTTTCTTTGATTTCTCTCTATACTCTCGTATATCCTACCAGGGTTCTCTCCTTCCGATGGCCCGTTTATCATTTCCACGCCTTTGCCACGTTCTGCGGCGAACAAGACATTTTATTCGTGGGGATATTAGCAGTTCATTGGCTAGCGAGCATATCCAGATTAACAACCAAACTACTCAATCAACCGGAGACAAACATGCAGAAACGATAGGCGAAGGCCAATCTGAAACGAGGATATAAAGGCCGAAATACTTATTGCTTCATCTCCGGCAGTTCATGTTACCAGTGTTACGCCCCAACCTACACACAACAATAGACGCCTTTAATATTCAACTACACTGGCTCGACCGGATCACCGTTGGGCTTTGTTTATAAGCGTTTAAGCGTCAATAACAATTTCAGTGGACCGGGTCGTCTGCGACAGGCTTTAAGAACGTCGAAGTACCTTGCTTTGGTACTGATTCTCCTCACTGAACACCTTAACTCTCTCCATTACCTTAGTGTTTTTCATAGTCTCCAGTCGAGATGCACTGGAAATCTATCGCCCTTGCGGTTGCTCTCTCCGCACAAGATACCCATGCCGGGCCAGCCCACAGCCTTATGGCCCGCCAGCACGTCAAACCCCCAAAACCGAACGCAACACCTATGAACTAACAATTTCCCCAGATTCGCCCAATCTGCCATGATGCGCTTCGGCTGCTCCCAATTAACAATCGACCGCATTGATCCCCTCGTCCAACCCGGCCAAACGCCCTCCACCCACCTTCACCAAATCGTCGGTGGCAACTCCTTCAACGCCTCGATGACACCTGTCGCCTTCGACCCAGCTGACAAATCTACCTGTACTAGCTGCACGTACAGCGAGGACTTCAGCAACTACTGGACTGCGAACCTATATTTTAAGGCGAGGAATGGAACGTTTAAGCGCGTGCCACAGATGGTGAATTTGGGGCTAAGGAATGGGAATGGCGGGATTACGGTGTATTATATCCCACCGTATGATGGGAAGACAAAGGTTACAGGGTTTAAACCGGTATGTCCTAAATGCCTCTCATCACTTCTAGGTCAGTTCAGCTGATGTTTTCAGGGTTTCCGCATGCTCGTTGGCGACGCTATGCTCCGCCAAAAGCAAGGTCAGCAGAAACAACTCTGCCACCGCTGCTATAGCAATATCGAGCAAAATCCCTTCGGTGGTGCACCCTGCACAGGTGACGATACGTTTGATCTGCCCACCAAGGCCTGCAATGGTGGTATCCGGACCACTATCACATTTCCAACGTACGTAGCCGCTCCTTTACCTCCGTTCCCGTTTATCATGTTTCCCAAGGCCAAGCGGGCCCTCATATCAATTACATGCACTGACAAATACAAAGCTGTTGGGACGGTGTGAACACCGATTCCCCTGACCACAAAGCCCACGTCGCCTACCCCAGCAGCGGCTCCTTCGAATCCACCGGCCCCTGCCCGTCCACGCATCCCGTCCGCCTCCCGCAAGTGATGTATGAAATCATGTGGGACACGCGGCAGTTCAACGACAAATCCCTGTGGCCCGAGGACGGGACCCAGCCATTCGTTTACAGCATGGGCGACGCGACAGGGTATGGCCAACATGGCGATTACCTGTTTGGGTGGAAGGGCGATGCGCTGCAGAAGGCCCTAGATGCCAGGTGTACGGGGGATGCGTGCACGACGCTAAAGGTGCAGAGTGCGGAGGAGGCGGATCGGTGTGTGAAGGGGCAGGCGGTGCATGAGGATGTGGAAGGGTGGTTGCCTGAGCTTCCTGGTGGTCTGCCGGTTACTTACTCGTGATTGACCTCGCCAGAGAGGAGATAGCACAGTAGATGGGCATCTTGTACTGGGGAACGTGATTTTGCCCTTTTTGGTCCTGGAGAGTCGTTTACTTGTTCTGATAATATAGAATTTTATTTCCAGCAAACATGGGCCAAATGAATTTTCACCATCTGTTAATGAAAATTACTCCATTTGTGACGACTTAATAGAAATTTGGACAATTATGATATATTCCGGGCTTTATCGACCATGCAGGAAGCGAACTGCATAGGGTCACGTGATATCGCGTTAACGCGCTAGCGTTATTCGCCACTTCTTTCATGAAACCTTACATTCCACATTTTCATCTGAACGACCACGAAGGCGATTTCTCTCCCAGCTTACATATTCTTGATGTTAAGATGATATCTCAATGCCCTTGATTGTATGTTTCTCACAAGCGGTAGTGGTGAACAGACCATCAACAATACGTCACTAATGCTGAAGCTTGAGTATGCGTCACGATGCCCCGGCTCAAGGCAGCATCAGTGTCCGATCAGGTCGTAAGGAAGAGGAAGAGGAAAACCAACGATCATGAAACCCCAAAGGAGACGTCTGACCACGCTTCGGATGACTTGAATTCATCGACAACCTCTGTTACAGTCCCCACGAAGTCACATGATGGTGGCAAGAAGCCTCGTCGAACGCTCAAGGCAAATCCACACGCTACAAAGCCCCCGCTTAGCCGGAGTGCCTCTTCCACATTTATTGAATCTACCATTCCATGGCCCGACCACTTTACGAAGCTTGCCCAAACCCACCGTGCCCTCAATCTTGTCTATACGTTCTGCTGCACGCGAAAGCAAGTTGCAACCACCTTTGACAAGATAAAATCTGCCGTGGAGGGCCACATCAAGCGGGAACTGTTAATAGATGACGTTTCTCAGATCACCGCGCTGATTCCGCGGTCCGTTAACTTTAGCTATGTGGACGAAGCGATGCTAGAGATCAATCTGATGGGGTCAGAAGATAACTCCAACGGAAGACGAACGAAAGAATTTGTCATTCCAGATCTGCCCGCAGTAAATGAAGAGCTTAAGGAGGTGCTTCTGTTCGAATTCATTGATGGAGACCTGAAACGTCAAGTTCAGAATCCGAAAACGGGCGAGCGTACAAAGGCGGTCCAGAAATTCAGGAATGAGGATTTGAAGATGCCGGTTTTCAGTCAGAAGCAGATGATGATGTTAATTGAGAAGAGGAATAACAAGTTTACGTCCGCAGTTAATGGCTTCTTAAATCAGTGTGCTGAGGACGGGGTAGATCCTGTGGAGAAGATTACAGAGCAGTATGTCTCTTATGTTCCACTACCCTCGCAAAGCAGGCCCGCAACCCCTGGTCCGGATTCTAGAGCTCGACTTCCGGCGAGTATCCCCTCGGAAAGAAAACCCATTGCCGATATTATCGAAGACATCAAGGCCCTAGAATGGTACACGGACCAAATCGTGCCTGACGGCCATCGCATTTTCGATCCACAGCCCCCGATATATGGGGAGTTGGAGTTTCAACTATCCCAGAATATGGTCAATGCTTTATACAATTCTCGAAACATCACGCAGCTCTATTCTCATCAGGCAGAGGCGATCAATAGCCTTTACAACGGACGAAATGTCATTGTATCGACGTCAACAAGTTCCGGCAAGTCGTTAATCTATCAGATCCCTGTTCTGCACCAACTTGAGCAAGACTATAATACTAGGGCCATGTACATTTTCCCGACAAAAGCTTTAGCACAAGATCAACGAAGGAGCCTTAAAGGGCTTCTCAGTTTCATGGATGGGCTACAAGAGACGGTGGTAGAAACCTTTGACGGTGATACGCCGATGTCCGAACGTAACTATATTCGAGACGAGGGACGAATTATCTTTACGAACCCGGACATGCTTCACATCACCATATTGCCTCAGGAGGAAGCCTGGAGATCATTTCTTCAGAATCTTCGCTTTGTTGTCGTTGACGAGCTCCACGTCTACAACGGTCTCTTTGGATCGCATGTTGCACTGATCATGAGAAGGCTTAGAAGAATATGCGCAGCGGTAGGGAACCGACATGTTAAGTTCATATCTTGCTCAGCCACCGTAGCGAATCCTGAAGAGCACATGAAGACTATTTTTGGCTTGGATGAAGTCAAGCTGATAGACTTCGATGGTTCCCCTTCTGGAAGGAAAGAATTCTTGTGCTGGAACACTCCGTATAAAGATCCCACCGATCCGACATCTGGACGTGGAAACAGTATGGAGGAATCTGCGAAGTTGTTCTGTCAGCTGATCTTACGAGGAGTCCGGGTTATCGCATTCTGTCGCATTCGGAAACAGTGTGAAGCGCTTTTGGCTGCAGTTAAAACGGAGCTGACGAACCTCGAGCGAACAGAGGTTATTGCGAGAGTGATGGCATACCGCGGTGGCTACACTCCTCAGGACAGACGCCAGATTGAACGAGAAATGTTTGACGGAAAGCTTGTTGGTATTGTGGCTACTAATGCACTCGAACTGGGTATCGATATCGGATCCTTGGATGCTGTCCTTACTATCGGATTCCCTTATAGTATAGCCAACTTGCGTCAACAAAGTGGACGAGCTGGTCGGCGGAACAAAGACTCGTTGTCCGTCCTGGTTGGAGACGCTCTTCCAACTGACCAATACTACATGTCCAACCCGGACGAGATTTTCACTAAACCGAATTGTGAGCTCCAGGTTGATCTGGAGAACCTCCTTGTTCTGGAGGGCCACATACAATGTGCTGCCTACGAGATGCCGATCAACCCAGTAAGCGACGAAGTTTACTTTGGCCCGCTTCTCAAGGATATTGCACGCTGTCGCATGCGGAAGGACGCCCAAGGCTTTCATCATTGCAACGAGCGCTTCCTGCCTCAACCTTCGCGCTCTGTAGCCATCCGGGACACTGAAGATGACCATTTCGCCATCATCGACGTGACGCACGGCAAGAATACTGTGTTGGAGGAAATCGAAGCATCAAGAGCTTTCTTCACCATATATGAAGGCGGCATATTCCTGCACCAAGGAAACACCTATCTGATCAAAGAGTTCAGCCAAGACCGCATGCTTGCCAAAGTAGAATATGTCAAGGTAGACTGGACAACCCAGCAGCGCGATTACACGGACATCGACCCCGTCGAGACAGAAGCCATTCGCCGGATTCCTGGCTCTCTATCCAAAGCCTTCTACGGTCCAATCAGAATCAAGCAGGTCGTCTTCGGTTTCTTCAAAGTTGATCGCCGGAGACGAATTCTAGATGCAGTGCAGGTCGACAATCCGCCCATTGTCCTGTATTCCAAGGGCATGTGGCTCGATGTTCCCAAGTCCGCAATGGAAATTTTGAAACTCAGGAGGTTGAACGTGGCTGCTGCTATTCATGCCGCTGAACACGCGATTCTTTCCTTGATGCCTAATTTTGTCATCAGTATGCCTGGAGACGTCCGCACCGAATGCAAAAACGCGCTCAAGGAGTTCGCAGCTCGCGAGACAACCCGAAAGCGGCCAGCTAGGCTTACGTTCTATGATGCCAAAGGAGGGGCTGGTGGGAGCGGAATTTCGACCAAGGCGTTCGAGTTTGTGGAGGTCTTGTTGCGGCAGGCCTGTGAGCGGTTACTGGAGTGTACGTGTCTCGAGGGGTGTTTAGAGTGTTGTTGTAGTGAGCGGTGTAAGGAGATGAATATGGTCATGAGTAAGGCAGGCGCTATGGTCGTTGTTATGTGTTTGCTGGGGAGGGCGGAGGAGATTGATGTTGAGAGGTTGCCGTATGGAGAGGATGAGAGGGTGCCTGCGGGGGTTGAGACGGTTGTTGAGGCGGAGGAGGTGCCGAAGAAGAGGGGGGAAGGGGGGGTGGTTAAGGATGAGGAGGATATTCTTGATGTGTTTGATAGGACGGTTATTCGAAGAAAGGGAGTGGATCCTGGCATTCATCGATAGGGACATCGTTTAATTTGCAATTCCTGGCGCTTAATTTCGTACATCTAGTTTAAAGATCTTATTTTCGTAGGTAATTTTACTCTAACACTTCAACTCTCTTTCTATTCCTTCAAGCCATTCATTGTGACCCAGATTCGATGAACACCTCTTCTAAAACTTGTGCTAGTGTGCTAGGCGGACTCCTTGCTAAGGTTGCAGATCATTAACGGCTTCGCGAGCTTTCATTGTTTGACCAGGGTATATGCGTGATGCTGCATATAGATATAAAGACATGCTCATCTCCCCTCCGACGCATCCTTCGCCATTTCTTCTGCTAACCATTCGGCTTCCTTCCTCATCTCTTCTTCACTTCTTGGCTGCCTACTCTCCGCATCCACAGCTGGAAACTTCCCCCTCGTCCCCTCTCCATCCCTCTCCCTAAAGCCCCTCCCCAGATCCCCGTCCTCTCCCTCCATCATCTCATAAACCCCATCCACCTCCTCCAAATCATCTCGCTGCCTCGGGATAACATGCGCATGCACATGCGCTACACTCTGCCCGGCATCTTTCCCATCCTGGATCGCAATATTTAGCGCGGAAGCCTTGAACACGCGTTCCACCATGCGGGAAACCTTCTGCAGGGTGAGGAAGAGGTCGGAGACTTCGGTGGGGGTGAGGTCGTTGAAGCGCGCAACGGGACGGAGGGGACAGAGGAGAACATGACCCGGGAGGAGGGGTTTGAGATTTACGAGGGCGAAGGTGTGGGGGGTTTGGTGAAAGACCTGAATATAGAGTCGTTAGTAGGGAGCGTACACCGAGAGGGTTGGAGATTGGGAAATGGACAGAGGTTAGAACGATAAGAGGAGGGAGGAGTACCTGGTTCGTGACCACAAACCCCCCGAATTTGATCACCTCCTTGGTCAGTGGTGGCATTCCTCCCGTCTCAATTGATGTTTGTGCTCGGTGTTGATTCTGAAAACGATGCGATGATCTGGAGCAGTGACGTCGGCCTCGTCTAAAGCTCCCCAGCGCTAGGAAGGAAGGATTTACCGACCTCTTCAACACCACCGAACCAATCACCCAAACAATTCCCACGACTTCCCCTCTGCTTCAACTGTATCCGTTCAGCATGGCTTCAGATGGAAGACTTCCCGCGTCAAACCGCGAAGTACACACCTACCACTGCCTCTGCGCCCACCTCGTCATCGCTACAACAACTCCCCTCGCATCGCTCCCCTGTCGCAAAACCTCCGCTCTTGATAAATCCCACATCCTACCACTCTCGACATCTCCCTTGTCTCCCAGTTCCGCGCAGCACTATGGGATGCTTCTCCATACTACCATTGACCCCAAGCCGCAAATCATAAAGAGTGATCAAGGATTCGAGAAGCGGTATTTGCAAAGGTGCGGCAGGTGTAATCTTGTGGTCGGGTACCAGCTGGATTGGCAGCAATTTGCAGGGGAGAAGCTAGGGAGGAGGGATGATGTTCTGTATCTTTTGCCTGGGGGCGTTATGACGACGGAGGAGATGGCGCAGGGAAAGAGAATGGACGAATTGATTGAATTTGAGGGGGTTACCGCATAGTTGCATGGTGCGATAGAACACGGCATAGCAACGGATTGCGCCCGATCCTATTTCAAGCATTGCACACAAAATAAAAAAAAAGGGGTTTCAAGTTGGGGATATCATTCCATAGCATGTACAATAATATACCCAGATCCTCCTTAGAAGATTTCATCGATCAACCAGATGGACTCAGAACCCAAATGCGCATGCCCATGCTTGCTGTGTATGTCCCCGAAACACCCGATAAGGAAGAACGCAATCGCCTTAACGCCGGTGGTATCCTTCATGCTACCATGACCTGATCGCTTTCATCGTAAACACAGCTTCCTCCCTCCGTTGCAGCCGGCCATCGAAGCGCTAGTTCTCAGCAATCGTCTTGACAAACTCTGTAAATACAGTTAGCATCCAGATCACTATACCAATAATGACATTGAATGCTAGCGAGGGTGATATTCATACCTCTGTAGTCAATCTCATTATTATTCGTATCAATCGTGCTCTTAAACAACTCTTCCACCTCCTCCTCGCTCATCTTCTCTCCCAAATTCGTCAGGATGTACTTGATCTGACCCTTGCCCACGAAGCCACTCCGGTCCTTGTCAAAGACCTGGAAGCCGCGGATGTATTCTTCGATGTCGAAGGGCTCGCGGAAGCCGCCGGGGCGGTTGAGGATCTTGGAGAAGGTCTCGAAGTCGACTGTAAACACCAAAGTTAGCCACCACTGCAAAAGAGGGAATAATGGGTGGGTGGATAGTGAAGGGGGGAAGGTGGAGAAGATACTTACAATCAGCGCCAACACCCCTCTCGAGATCCGCAATTTCAGCAAGCGTTGGGTTCTGGCCACAAGCACGGAGGAGGTCACCCAAAGCGCTGCGCTCGACACGGCCGTTGCCGCGCTTATCGAAGAGCTGGAATGCTTCGCGGTAGTTGGTGGAGGCCTGGGTTGAGTTATCCATGACTGCACTTCAAGAACTGTCGCAAACGCGGTATATGAAGCAGATGAGGGAGAGGCAGGTTGTGGTTGTGGTTGTCCGAGGGGGAGAGAGTCGATGTTGTGTTGCAGTAACGGCGCGGTTTGGGGTTGAGGAGGACCCTTCCTCGCAAACGGACTTTCCACGGACAAGGGGCCAGGAGGACGGGAGGGGGGCACTTACCATTGTGAGTAGTTTGGTAGAATATGTGAAGATGAATAACACAACGATACAATGAAGCTTTGGTGAGGGTATGCAATGTGAGTCTAAGTGCGTAATTGAGGAGAGAACCTTGGACTGAGGGGAGAGTGGAGTTGTTGCTTTAAGGGCAGCGCTAAGGCCGAAAGGTGGATTGTGCGCAAATGTTTTCGCCAAGCCGTTGTCCAGGAGACAAAACAAGGCCACCGCGTATCGTTGACTTAGCCCATATATTCACACCTTATTTCAACTTCATTAGAAGAGTCCCAAGGGAATAAGCCAACCATTTCCAATCGGTGACCTCTAACGCTAGGTAGAACAATCCAGGGGTCAGTCCTGATTAAAGTACCAGAAAGAGGAGCATTAAAATCATCAACTCACTTAAAACCACCACCTTTATTCACCCTCCCCCTCTTAAGCTAGATTGCAATAGATTCAAAGGAAGTAATTATTATATAATAAAAGGTTATATATATAAATATATATATATATATTATTGAGTATAGACACTACAGAGCTCCAGGAGACATTAAAGGAGACGCAGACTGTCCATGTAGGACTGAACGGCAAACCCTCCAACATATCCTGGCATTCTGCCCCAAGTATATCCAACACTATGCAAATCTTCTTTTAAGTCATGCACTACAGAGCTTCAGGAGATGTTAAAGGAGAAGAGAATGGCAAAAACTGCTGCACAACAGATACTAGGAACAAACATACTTGAACATTTCCAAGTTGCAAAGGCTATTGCAAAACAGAGTATAGGGCCCTCGGCCTCTTTCCAACTAGCCAAGATCGTGCCACAATAACCCCTCTGTTACCTGAGCGGCAGCACTGGCAGATGAGGAACTAGTAAGTAACGGCATAGCTAGCTAGTGAAAAAAAAAACACTCACCATAGCTACATAGGAATGATGTAGGGCGAAGAAAAGGTAGGAATGTTTGGACTTTAGACAGGCACTCCTCTAGAGCCGGGTTTTACTTTGCTCTAAGCATTGCTATTGCGTGTTCATAGACGCGATTGGTAACCAAGTAGCGTGTTAAATTGAATTATTATTATCATTATTATCATTATCATTATCATTATCATTATTATTATTATTATTATTATTATTATTATTATTAAGTCTCGTTTTATGTCCAATATAGTTCCACGAAGACCCACGCAGGCTCCACTATCTATTTCGGAAAACCCTTTGTAGGAGAAAAACCATGTTTATTCTTTGGTGCCCTGCCTAGACAGCCCGTTCTCCTTCTCAGTCTTGACATATCTGTTAACACAGCAGTTAGCAGAACCTGCTTGTGCATACAAAGTCCCATATATTCCGAGGCTGTGAGCGGTTTCAATCTGTCGTCGGGCTGTTCCAGGATCCTTTTAGCTAGATTGAACTGGTCCAGGATTCCTCGGTATATTAGCCAGGTCGTGACTGTTCATATTCCTTCCGGTATCGAGAGAAGAATTTGGTAGTTTTTTGTCTCAGCCTTTCCCCACATCTGTTCCCTCCTGTACGTCTCGGGTACATTGTGACTACATGTCTCGGCGTCTGGCGTGGCCAACCTCAATCGCACTCTGGCGTACGTTCCAGTACCCCTGCCCACGTAAGCCAGTCGTTTATGTCAATGACCTCTTTATAGAGGAGAGTGGCCATGGTACTCTCTGCTTTTGCGAGGTTTTTATGGAAAGCCGGTATATGTACTCTCCAAGGTGTTCTTCATGCTGGGGCCTTTTTACCGATAGCTTGGGCAGACCATTTGATTTCCCACTTCCCGTTGGACCATTTTCCAAATTGAGTTTTAGGGGCTTTCTTTTCGCTTTTCCTTCCCCTGTGGGTTGTTTCCGTTGTGGTCTGCCTATCGGCCTTTAAATTGAGTTATCATTATTATATATTTATGATCTCAAACCTCTTATCCTAGTTTTTGGTTTTTAGAGCGCTTAAGACCTTTACTGACTGGTAAGTCCGAGGTTTTAAAGTACGCTAAGAAAATATAGTCGAAATTCTGTCTCCGTCTCCAGCTTCCCTAAGGTTGGTTGCGAAGCAAGATGGTTGGTTGTCTTGGGTCTCGAGAGTCTTGTTTTGATATACGTAAGGCTATAGTGAGAGAGAGATGACATGAGTTGAAAGAGTGTTTTGTGAAAATGATTGTGTAGCGCGTTGTGCCCACTTTGAGTTGAGGTGCGAGGGGCATTATATACATGAGCAGGATGCTAAGGGTCATGTGACCTTCAGGTTAACTATAGAAGATGCCCTGGATTATACGCTTTCTTGAAGATTTATAAAATTAACGTAGTTTAGTTGGTGAAACAACTCACCGTAGCTATATTAGAATGGCTTAGGGTGAGGAAAAGGCGAAGATTTTTGGACTCTAGAGGGTCATTCCGCTAGAGTCGGGTTTACTTTGCTCTAAACATTGATTCATGTGTTCGTAGACCCGATTGGAAACCAGGTAGCACACTAAATTGAATTATTATTATTATTATAAAATTAACGTAGACAATTATCGCGCAAGGCTTCGTGAAACTAGCCCGATTCAAATAATTCACTGTATCATGCTCTATGGTATTTCGGTTCTCGCATAGTATCCATTACGTCAACCACACATAAAGATCGATCCACTATCCATAACCCCTATGACTTTGAAGAGAAGCCTCTAAATCAATTACTCTCTTGTTTTCCACTAGACACCTCATAAACACCTGCCGAACCGCCCAACACCTTAGATGCCAAAAAATCCACGCTTAGTGTTACAGGCGCTCGAAAGAAGGCCAAAAATGCTTACCATGCAAAACCTTTCGCGCGTCTTTTCAAAGAGATGATACCGCTATGCGGCTTCAAGGATGGAAATGCCGCCCTTTTGATCCTCATCTCAGCTCGTTCTCAACAACCTCCCGGATCTCCTGTCCCCGACTCCGCCACATGTTGTCATCAGCCCCTTCATTCAACTCATTCGCACCCAGAACATTTCGCAGGCATTCCGAAAGACCACTGGCATTCTCTACTCCTCCGAACAATGCTCCCTGTCGCGCACTAACCTCTTTCCATTGCTGGACCGTGTAGATAAGCCACTTGACAACCAGCTTGCGGTTCCGGCCGTTGAATGGGAATTCTTGCGAGTACCACAATGATTCGAGAGTGGCGACGAGAGTCTCAAATGACGCATTGAGAGAAATAAAGATATCCAATGGCCAGGTCAGGGGTGCAGCAGGCAATGGAGCTGCGTTGGGGTCTTGGCGAAACGCATTCGAACTGCTGCGCCCGTATGCGCGGGCTCCCTCATTGCCGTGCTGGTAATGAGAAATATCATAGTCAAGCAGAAGCGGCAGCAGAATGTTCACAGGGAAAACGTTTTCTGAGCAATTGACTCTCCGCCCAATTTGGCGCGTCTCTTCTGCAACGAGTTCCCACGGCGCAGTGTGACCTTCCTCCGTGGCGAGATTGTGCGTTTGGTCAATGAGGTTCTGCCATGTGTTGCGAATGTCAGGCAGAGAACGATAGTCCGCGGCGTGATAGATAAGAAGGCAAATGCCATGGTAACCGGCTTGGTCGGCATATGAGTTGTAGAGCTATATTCGGTCAACGACAGCAACTCAGGGACAAGGACATGACTTACTTCGTCGAGGCTCAAGATATTTCCGTCCAATATACCCAAGACCTTTGTCCTCTGTTCTCCGACCAGCCTCTGATCGCTTTTCATCTTTTGAAGAATATCATCCTGAATGTTCGCTATATCCAAGAGGTCGGTGATATTCCGCAACAATTCCTGCCGGCTCTGCCGATTCCGCGCACCGCCGATTTCCGAGATTCCAGGGACCCTCGTGCTTGCATTGGCCTTGGCCCGGCTGAGATACTCGATGCGCCGCTCAAGAGAGAGTTGGAACTCGCTCTTCGCAAGCTTGTACTGGACATCGGCCGCGTCCAGATAATGGTGATAGTGGGCGAAGTATCGCCAGAGCAAATCAGCGTGGGCGACATCTTCAAGAGATTTGCGATTCAGGTAGGAGACGACATGATCCGACGTGATCTCGAGTAGACGGTCACTCCAACCCTGACTCAGATACCAGTCGTAGAGATAGGTTTGGAAAACCTCATCGTCGGATTGGTTGATGACGCTATACGCTTCGCTTCGACGGCGGGTAGCAGGAGCAATGACACCGTCCATGACAGCGGGCGCATTGGCGCACGCCTGGTCCACTGCCTGGATAACATTGTGGACAAGGTCGTAGCACCGAGTTCGGCTGTTGAAGGCTGCTTGTCGGGGATCCTGACGTGGTTAGCACGAAATGTATAACAGATCTAATATGAGAACTCACCTGCGCCGGTTGTCCATCGTTCAGCCACGCGAGCGCCCTGTTCCCCCGATCCGACTCCTGAGCTACCCTGAGAGCGAGCTTGATTGCGCCAGCATAAAACTCCATTTGGATATACTGTTCCAATGCGGCGGTCAGGTGCTCCATACTTAGACTCTTTGCCACCTGCTCGAACAGTTGCAAGCTATCGTTTAACCATATCCTTCCACGCTCAGAGTTTGCGCCCGCATCGGCTGCCTTCTTCAGATTCTCCTGAGCCTTGAAGATTACGACGTCATCTGAGCTGCAGAAGCTGCCGCACTTCCTCCGAAGAGCTTCGGCCACGGACTCGACATTGGATCCCTTGGCGATGTTACGGTTGACGATAGCCTTGACAAGTTCTTTGGCGAGATCTCTGCCGGAAGGATCGGCGAAGAGGTCTTTGAAGGTGAGTTCGCGGACACGTCTTCGAATGTCCTCGGGCAGTAGTAACAGGATCTCCTCGAGGCGCTCTTCGAATAGCACGAGGACGAAGGAAATGCCCTCAATGATGCTGTTCATCATTTGGATCAAACTCGTCAGTGCCCGGTTTTCTCCCTGCAACTCCACCTCGTCTTGCCTGGAAGTGACTCGGCCCAAGGCCTCCGGACCAGCCAATCCATCAATAAAGGGTTTATTTTCCTCCAGAAACTCTTGAAGATGGACAAGTCCGCGCTGTATTTCCTGTAACTTGGCGACCTCGTGGGACGGTTCAAGCGCCGGTCCACCAACCGGCCTCCTGGTTTCCTTGATAATGGGGGACTTCCAGATCGAACGGACCAAACGCGACATGTATAGAGCGATACCATCATGGCGCGGCGACGGTCGGACGTTGTCAATAGCAGAACCGTCCAACGTCGAGTTCTCATTCAACTGCGCCTTCCCGCCATGTTCTATAAAGGCTTTCCGCGCAGACTCCAGAACCTCTGTATCAGTAATCTTGGCAACTCGAGCATCGGGTCCGACGTCTGATCCTTGGCCGCACGCAACTGCAAGAGCTGTCGCAGCTGTCTCGGGCCTGCCATAGTACCGCACAAATCTCCGCAGCTCTGCTTCCACTCCCTCCTCACCTCCACCATATTTGATCGCCGAGGCAAAAATGTCAACCAGTCGCCGTCGGCGAAGTGTCTCCACACCCGTGTGGGTGAGAATAGCTATCTCACTGCTCTGATGATCGAACTGGACTGCAAGTTCATTCCCGAACCCAGTTGGAACACTTGACGCTGCAAATGGTGGCGTACAGAGACCGATGTCCTGCATTACACCGCCAAGGTGTACATACTGGGCATTCTCGATATACTGAGATCCTTGTGACGGCTCGAGCGGCCGGGCGATCTTACCAGCATCAGGGCCAGACATGAAGAGGATGTGATTCGGGTCATTGGGTTTTTGAACGAAGCAGAAGAACAGTCCGGGCGCATATCTCCGGGCATCGACGGTCCTGATAAGCACTTTGGAGTCGGCCGCCGAGGGAGCAGAGCCTGGAAGCGTTTGTACCTGGTTTGAGGCGGACGGGCCAGTGGATTGAGTGTCTGGAGGGGGAAATCGGATGTGTCGGACCTGCATACTTGTTGGCGCTGTTTGGCCCTCATTATAGAAGCCCGATGTCGTGCTTAAAAACAGCCTGCAGCCTGTAGAAGTAGTCGCCATCAAGCTAAGCTGGGCAGCCTCTGGAGCCGTGATAGCGTCGATACTGATGATTTGCATATCCCGGCCAAACAGAAGGTCGGTCTGGCGGATCATGTGGCCGCACATCGTTTTGATCGTGCTGAGGGGGCGGGTGATGACGCATTCTAGAGCATTCGGCGCCTTCATGTGGAAGACACGAATAGTAGAAGCGGAGGACAGAGTGTACAGCAGGTTTCGCGTATCGTCGATCGCAATCTGAACTACATACTCCTGGCGTGGAGCTGCTTTAAATGTTAAAGCTAAGGAAGGCAATACGACCGATTTTCGAACGTGGTTGATGCTGCTGCACTTTCCGGTGAACCACCTCTCTTCCTGCTGATAAGTGAGTTCATGGACTTCGTCTGTATTACCATCACCAAAGAATATCCGTCCCGTCTTCGCTGAGCCTTCAATGCAGGTGACCTTGATGTTCTTGATCGACGTATGCATGCCTGTCTTATACAGAGTAACCCCATGAACGCCCTCAGGCCCTCTTTCACAAGAGACACCAATGAGATGGATGTCAGCTGTGGTCGCCACAACCAGTAGATGGGAAATAGAAGCTACGAACACCTTCTCCTTAGGCTTCACCAGCTTCACCGCGACGATGTTATGTGGCTGGTCTTCGTACCCAACCAACTCTGGATTTGGATGCGTATAGTCCCACAAATACAGTTGATTATCGATTGCGACCCAAGCGTGATTGATCTCTGCGAAGAGACCCATGCTGGTGGACATTTGCGTGTGGTTGCATTGCTCGAATATCCGGTCAGGAATTTCGTAAGTCTTGACTCTCTGAAACGGTGTCCATGCTGGGTTATTGGGTATTTCGTAGTCGCCCGTCGCGCCCTCTAATATCTTGTTAATGTTCGACTCCCAAAGTCCCAATGCTGGTCACTCACGTCCGACATAGGATTCGACGTCTGGATATCTCGCCTCTTGTAACAATGTGTCGTTGATGGTTCGAGCAGCACGTTCTATGGGTGACAGGGCCGAAGAGGATGCTGGTTCAACTGAAAGTCCAGCTTGCTGCGGAGAGAGAACAGGCTGCTGGGTAGAACTGGCGCGAAACATTGGAGGGCGGGTTGTTGCTGGAGTGGCAATGAATGCGCCAGGACCTGGCCGCTGGGGAGTTTGAAGAAAGGACATGGTGAAAAGTTAAAGATATGGTGATGACGACGGATGTCGCAGCGGCCTGCGAGAAATGCGCGGTGGGTATTAGGCGGATCTTTGCGAGATGGCGCGACCCAATCGAGACATAGAGGTTGAGAAGAGCGCGGGAGGAGACTCAGAGGAGAGGCGCGCGGAGTGAGAGAATTGAGAGAAAGAGGCCAATTGTGTGGGCGCTGAGATGGGTTTGATGTGGTTCTAAAGTTGGCGATTGACCTTCACACAACAAAAGCTGTCGGCATGCCAAGCATCGGAGCTTGGACGTGTCTTAGTAAGCACGATTTGCTCACCTACACACGTGCCACACCTTTCACCTCAAGAAAACGTCATCCGACTCACTAAGCAGTATTCCCCTCATGAACCACTACCCACTACTTCTGCTTCATCTGTGGTCACCTTAGTAATGCATCACATAGCTACCTCATTTGAACCTCCTTAACCCCAAATCGGGATGATGACCGGTATTGTCGAAGACGCGGATTTGAGCTTAGTGTGACTTTCTCCTTTCCCTTGACCAAGGAGTTTGTCTTTTTTGTCCTCTCACATTATTTGATGTTTTATAAACTCGTTCTGTTAATTGCCCCTTATTTTTCACCTTTTCACCTTTTCACTTTAAAGCTCTCCTCTAGTCTTTGCCCTACAGTATGTGGTCTCTTCAGTTCATTAAAGACTCCCTCCCTTCTGATTTCCATTCCCCTAGTTTCGGCTCCCAAGTCTTTCTTCTCGATCTCGTGTCTTTATTTTCTCCTCCGCCTCCTTCTTTCTATTAGTCAACTCGTTCATTGGTCTCATCCCTTAACGTATCCATCTTGGCAGCCAGTTAGCCTCTTCAGCACGCAACACTGCGTTCTTTGCAGCCTAGCTCTCCTCTTTTCTAACTGGTCTTCCCATCTCTCTAATTGGAATTCAGTCTCTTCACCTCATTATTTAAATCTTGTTTCCCGCCTTCTTTCCCTAAGGTATGCAGTCTTGACAGCATATCCTCGTCTATGTTTATTATGAGGCCCATAACCTCCCCAGCCTCCGTATCTTCTTTGACTTTCTCGTTCTCTCTGCCGTAGTTATTCTCTTTTCCTTTATCGTTCTCTCCTTCATTCTCCCCCTTTATCTATCATCATTCTATTCTTCAGTAATATTCCCTTCCTCATTCTTAACCTTCTCTTTATCCGTATCTTCTTCTTCATCCATATTCTTATTATCTTCATCTATGCCCTTTCTATCACTGTTTTTCCCTTTTTCTTATTGTCGTCCCTTAAAGCCTTGATTCCCGTCTCTTCCTTAACCTGTTCGACTTCAGCATCGCGTACCTCGCCAAATTATTACTGAGCGAAGGGATTGTAAGTTGGGAGAGGTTAAAAGAGGAAGTTCAATAATTAACAACATGTAAATGTGTCTGCTAGGTCAATATATGAAATAAGAACAAACAGGTTCATGGCACTAGAACTACTGGGAGGTTTAGCAACCCTTTTGCGATTGTATTGGGAATGGTAACTTTGTTACAGCGCGCCTTGAACGGACAGTTATATTCAAGTACCTAAAAATGGGTGGGAGTGCTTGATTGAAGGGAATGAGGGACACAACACTTGGTCGCGGAATAATATCAAGGCTAAGAGAAAGCCCCCATATACACCCCTCCAAATTTAAACAGTATTATAACTCGAATGTTAATAAGAGAACTACAGCCAAGACGAAAGACCTACAACCAAAGCAATACTTCCACCATCTTTTTCTTTACACTGTTGTCGTCCAATCGTCTCCCTTCCTCTCAATAATCATATAGTATTTCATATCCACGTCGCCATCGCAGTATCTCGTTGTTCCCTTTCTTGTAGCACCCTTTTCGGCCGGCTTTGTATATTATAAGAGAGCCTTTGAGAAAGACGGAGGATAAGGAACGTATAGTTAGTAGTAGTTGGTGTATTCCCACTTTCAACACGCTATTCGCCAGCTGCTGTATTCAACTCATTACTTCTGTCATTTAAACTCTTGCTGTTTAACATGTCGTACGGTGCGTTCAACTTGTCCTCGAAATTGCGCTTGGGCTTCTGCAATGGGCCCTGCTGCCTTTCTTCATGGCTCTTATACATTGGTTTCACCCATTACAGTTGAAATATTGGTTCCTGAAATAAGGGAGCCCAATGATTTTTTTTACTTCATTTATTACTATCTACCAAGGCGACTCGAACATAATAGCAACTGCGCATGCAATCCTGAGGATTATGAAATTCAATCCGGATAAATCCCTTGTTTAAGCCTCATATCTGTTAGTAGTAGCTAGCTTCCTTTGAAGGAAGACCCAGGTTATTCTACATCCTCTCTCCCCTCGCCCTTTCCAAATAAAAGAAACGTAAAAGAAAGAGAACAAGGATATAACCAAGATCCGAACACCGTTTCTCCTCTCTGACTTGATGCTTTCTGGACTGTAAACCGTACCCAGTTGAAGTAGAGCTGCACTCCACTCCAACCCTAGTAGCCACCCTCGAGTGGCTATGCTTGTGTTTTGAGGAAAGCTCATGAGGAAAGGCCTTCCTCTCTTTGGGTTGAAAATAAAAGGCAAAGAAAGAAATGTCGCCGCCTCCTTCTGCATTTTTTCCTTCTCCTTCCTGTGGTGAGCGCAGTCGAGAGTTAGATGGCGTGCGGTTTGCAAGTAACCACAGCTGCAAAGTCCATCTGAATCCTTACCGATTTTCTTTGAGTAGGCCTTGAAGAAACCATCCTCGAACAGGAGCTGGTAAAAGGCTGATTGTGTTTTCTTAAATCCTGATAAGGTAGGGCTTCCAAGAGAGAAGGTGAAGACTTCTCCTTTCTTCCGGTTGTAGCCAAAATGAGATTTATCATAGTAGCTCGCCTTCCATCAAGCTACCGTAGGAATCAAATAGTCTATAGGAGATTTGAGCGGACCCTTGATTTTCATATGAGGGAAGAGCGAGCGGAACCGAACGATAAAAATCTAGCCCCATGGCATCACAGCCCGTTGACCAGAATAAAATTCCCATAGAAACTTGCGAAGTCTATTGGATGGATATATGTTCGAATACTATTCCCCCAAATCTGAAAGAAAGCATGAGCTCTTTAAAGATTAGACACTAGATGAGCCTTTTAGGCGCATGGCAAAACGCTTAGTGAAAAAGGGACTGATATACATATTCTGCTGTATGCTCGGATTTTGACGTGAAGTACCGTCAAGGCAAGCCGGAATCAAAAATGAAATTTTACTCACTTTTGACATCACTTATCATTCTTCTTTCGCTCCTATTCTCAATCGAACATAGTACTAAAAGAGATGAGAAAGATATTATCCCTACTTCGGTCTTTTTAGACAGTTATAATTAGAAAAGCCTGCAAAAGAAAAGTAGATTAAAAGAACATCTCCCACTCCTGCATTCCAATCCTCCACCCCTCATACTTGAGGGGAGTCATAATCCACATGCAACTGACTACTATCCTAAATCATGTGTCTCCGTCAAGTCTCCCTAGTCTCACAAGTTGTGTTTGAGGGAAAAATCATTTCACTCAACGTCTCTTATCCTCATTTTCTTTTCTCACACCGGCTGAACATATCCATTTGAAGGGATCGTGTCAACTGGCGGCCGCGGTGAAAAGGGCACGTAAGGGGGGAACCCTCGGAATGTGGACTTGTTGACTTTTTATTCATGATTGTTCTAGGTGTTACAACTTTGTTAGAGAGATTACTCCGAGCAATTTTTTACGATATGTATCATACAAGTGGACTACCAGTTGGTGCCTTTGTTCAAGCGGTCGGGTTTCGGTTACGGCATGCTGCGTCAACGATAGAATACCTGCTGCAGAATATCGAAGTGCTCTGATACATTTATATCTGCAACATAATAAACAAGTGGGCATGGATAATTACATCAATATATGCAGCACACGCTGAATTCTTACACTCTATTCTCCTCTACATCTCTTTCGCTCAATCCATCAGCCGTTGACATCGAGCATTCCGACACCTAACTCGGTTTTCCTTCCGTATATGTTTCCAACTATACTTTCTAATGCATACTCCCTGCCTTGAGAGGAAGAAGAGATCACTCCCTCCCATTCCCATGGCTCTAGGTGTCACCATCATTACCGCTGTCATGGTATCACATATCCCCATCGATCGGCATCAGAAGCCTTATTTTAATGAGGCGACTGGAACACTTGTAGAATCAGTTAACAAGAATATCGTGAGAGTTTGGGTTTCTTCTTCTCCGTTTCAATTCGTATGAGCCAGGGTTGGTGTAACCTATTCTCTGAGGACTGTTTCGATAACGGTTGAGAAGTGGTTGTCCGCCAAACGGGATATTGCACTAGCTTTATGGTTGCGTCTCCAACTTCATTGGTTTGTATCATTCTTCTTTTTACATTTCATTTTTAGTATGAGGAGAGAACATCATTTTTAAAGTCCTAGTAACACTAACTAGTTCATCTCCAGTAAACATACCACATCCCAAACAACCCCATGATATCACATCTTATGCAGCGGGATAACCACAACGCCAACGACGATGCCGCTCTTGGAGATCTCCTCTCCGCTCAGTTTGGCTGGCATGTATGGGACTCCTCCACTTCCCAATTAGTCCGCGTACCCCTTCCCAGCCCCGCTCTCTCCGCACGCAGCGCAGCACCGTACAGTCTCGCTCCCGGAAAACCCATGCGTGCACCTGGGACACTGGCCACGAAGAAAGGATCGGCCATGCGCTCCCCATCGCGGAAGTGTGATAGGTGGGGGACAATATATAGTAGTGGAGGGAGCGTGTAACGGACAGGGCCATCGGCGACTTGTAGGAATGTGTGTCGGGGGTCGCGAAAGGTGGAGGAGAGTTGGGAGGGTGATATTGATTTATCGTATAGTGGAAGGAGTTTGGGGCTCGGATTTGGGGCGGAAATCTGCGGTTTTTTTTTTGCATACAGCAGTGGTTAGGATTGAGCTGGAATTATGGTCATCATGGTGAAGGATTGAACCCCTCATGGATTGCTGTTCCATTGAGTAACAGCAGATGGGCGCGGCATGGTTCTGATGAAAAGGCTGATGCAGAGTTGAACTGTAGAAGAACAGCAGACTGGGGACGAGAAATCCATAAAATCCCCCATCCTACGAGAACGAAGGGTATATTACGCCTGAACTCCCCTTATCCCAAATGGAAAAATGCAGCCCAAGCCAGAACCATGACCACACTAACGGATCATCCTAAACAAATGCCCCTCCGTGCTAAAAACCCACTGGTCCAAATCCGCGACTTTCGTATCCGAAAAAACCAACCACATATACTTCAAAGTCTCGGCTCCCCAGAAACTCTGCTGCTCGTCAATCCACCGGTGTCCACCCATTTCTTCTACTTTCCCGACATCTCGCAGCCCAGCAAATCCGTAGTCGGTTTTGCAGTACTTTTCTATGGCTACCCACATTTCCCACGCCCAGTCGCGGTAGCGGAGATCTCCAGTGATGCGCCAGGCGTAGAATAAGGATTCTACGTATTCCGGGCGGAGTTTGTAGTGCGGGTCTGTCATCCAAATGCCGGTGGTCGCTAGTTCTCTTTGACTGCGCTCGGTAAAGGGTTGGTGCACTGCGTCTCCATATCCAAATTTGGGTAACCAACTCCAGGCCTCCGGGCCGATTTTAGAGGGGCTTGATGTGTAAGCATGATGGCAGCCTTCTAGCAGGGCCAGTGCGAAAGTGCGGAGATAGCGCTGGTCCAGATATTTCGAGCCTAGAAGAAGGGTTCCAGGGGCGAAACATGCAAGGTGGCCTTGTTTGTTTATTAACCATTGTGCATCTTGCTTGGCAATGAAGAGATGCTGGGTCATGTGCTGCTCCGCTGGGGCGGAGCGGGAAGCGAGGTGTGTCCGTAGTGAATATGCCGCCTCGAGGAAGCGTTTCTTATAGTCATCGATATAAGGGTCATGCGGAGGAGAGAGAAGGGTAACTTTGAGCAGATATTCGTAGTAAGAATCATGGCCACCATCCCAATGCCTCTGTCGGCCCACAGGTTCCCCGGTAACAATATCAAAGGGTGCATCTACCATTCCAGCCCAAGGAGTTAGCCATTGGTTCCAGACAAGGGGAGCCCAGGCTTTAGTCGCATTAATGGTATAGATAGCATCTCCGGTAAGGCGTGTTAGAACTCGGTTTTCAAGAATCGCCGATCCGGTCCGAGCTGGTCCAATTACTGGATTCTTGTATCGAGGCTTGTCTGGATTCTCCAAGTAGACGGATGGAGGATCGGGCTCGCCTAGTGAGGTGCTAAAGTTCACACGCGGCCACGGCATTCCAGTGGGGGTATCATACGCCGGTCCTAGAGACATGGCGAGAGTCGTAGCCTGTCGAAGGAGAATTTCGCGTGTTTCCGGGTTGATAATGTTTGTAGGAATCAATCCAGCGTCCGAGAGATCCACTAAAGAAACCAACCCTCCTAGGTATCGTATTGTAGTTTCAAAGGGGTCTACCGGACCGGTGGCATTTGTAAAATCAATGGAAATGATGTGCTGTACCGATGCCGCCAGCTCTTCCCACAATCCCATAAGCGCCAGCGTAGTTGAAGAATCAACAATGAACGCTCCCCATCCGTTGCGGGTTGTCGCGTTCCCGCCTGAGACAGGTTTGATATCATCATATCCCCAGGCGTTCTCCCGATATTTCCAAAATGTATACTTCATGGCATTCCGCACTTTTTCTGCCTTGGTTGGGTCTCCCTTCTCCGTCCCGTTCTGCCACTCCGCAAACTGTATATGGGCGCCATAGGTTGGGACTGTTTTTGTTCGTATCTTGGGGGAGGAAAATTCCTTAATAAGAAGGTAAAGAACTATGACTATTACAGCTGCGATAACCTTGAAGGAGGACTCTGGGTTCTTCTGGACGCTGGCTATGCCATAACGACGGAACCGTGGCATTGTGAAGGAGTGCGGACATGAATCTTGGTAGACGGGGAGGATGCGCGAACTGGATGGAGACGTTTCCTTATTTCAGCATCCTTGGGTGCTGAGTGAAAGACGTCACTATAGTCGTCCGTTGGGGTATTCCGATCGTGCACCTTTCTTCGCGTGCGGAGGTGGAGAAAGGAACGGTGGATGGAAACCCAGGATCCGAGATGAAGAACGTGGAGCTCTCGGCAGCGGCAACTCTAGCCGCGATCCGCAACTTTCTCTCAACCTCAACTCTTTCTCAAACCCCCAGCACAACACTTCTCAAGCAATGTCGCTCTGGCAGTATGTTCCTTATTCTTTCTCTAATTTGATTTCAGTCCTAACCCAGTGCGTAGAAAATATCGCGGTATCTCCCCTAAAACCCGCATCCTGATCGGGTGTGGCATCATGGCCTATGCGGGAGTGGCCCTTGTGTTGTCTGATAAGGCTGAGGAGAAGTTTGGATTGGTGCCGACAGAGAAAGACAAGGAGGAGCTGCAAAGAGTGATTCCCAGGATAACAACCATTGAGCGGGAGAGCCGCTGAAGCAAGAATTGGGATAGAAGCTCGTCAACATACAATGAAAGCGCTCCGAAGAGAGAAGTTCGTGGTACACCCAAATCATAGGAAGGTGAACGAGGAACTTGGTTTGTTTGTGGGTAAGATCACATTCAATCCAAAGGTAGCGACAGCTGCTAATCTACATAGATTCAAAGATCGTGCCTGTAACCGTACAGTCTCAGTGGTTTCCTCGGTGCTTATATTTAGTTTATTATTGGCCTTGAGTGGTCATCCATTCTAGGGAATTAGTTTGAGTGCTAGTCCATCAATTTAGATACATGTGGTGTTGCCGAATTATTACTTCATATTATTCTGCTAGAGTACCAGCCCTTATAGTCACTCTAAATCTACATAGCTGTTCATTGCCGCTTTTCAACAAAAAGCGTTATCTTCACCTCCCAACCCCCTTATCTACCGCATCCTCCACATACGTCGAAACATAGCGCCGACACCTATCACACGGACCCCGGTGTCCACAATTGCAACACGGTTGACCAACGATATTCCACCTTTCTTCCATATGTACGTATTTGTCGCGGATTTTGGTCCTCCAGCAGCGGCAGCATTTGAAGAAGTAGGTCCGGGGGAGTAGACCTGCGAAGTCTGGGGATACAGTGCGCATTTGGAAATAGGTTGCGGTCTGTTGCCTTGATGGTGCTGGATTTTGATATGGCGTGGATTTTAAAAAACGGTTCTCTAAGAATCAGTGTGATGAGTCGTATGTTTAAAACAGCGAAACTGGGAGAGTGCTTAAAGGTGTTGTGCCACAGAGGAGCATGGAGATGACAGTGGCAGTTAGAGTTCGCTGGCATGCAGCGAAGAGTCCTGTCAGGCCCATTGCAGAAACATCCAGGCCATCATTCGCATAAATATATCATTGGAGAATTTCCAGCTTTCACAGTTAGTATAAGTCCCGGACTACTACGGGTCGTTGCTTAACCCCCTTAACCCTGCCTCTCTCGACCAATGTTTCCCTTTCCCAACTACCGGCGTAACTGGCACATCCTCTACATACGGTAAAATATACTGCCAGCAACGAATGCAATTACAATGACCGCATATCGGACACTGCTTCCTCATGGCGACCCACCTCTAAACCACATTACCGCGGGCGTAGGTCTGGAAGCAACATTGGGAACAGCTGAAGAACTTGGTTCCCAGATGTGTGCCCTGAGGTATGCTGGTGTAGTTTGGGAATGGCTCACTGAATGGATTAGGGAGGTAGTATTGGTATATTTTGATATTTTCAGAAAAGGAAGTAAGCGGAATATCGAATGGAAGCTTTTGGATTATATGCGTGAGATTGGAAGAGGTGTGTTGAGTGGGAAGGGGGTATCAAATCGATACCACGTGTAGCATATTCCCAAAGGTGAAATAAGGAAAAAATTTAAATATAGGCTTCTAGTGGAATACTGAAATGGTGGCGAAACAGTGGAGCGATGGCTAGAAGTGAATAAATGCATTGCCATGGAACTGATAATTTGACTGCACAATATATGGGCTGAGTCATTTCTGCAGTCACCCATTCCAGTGCACGCTTTGCAATTTGGAGTAGTTAATATTCATGGTGGCTGTGTCTGTGGCACACGTGAAGGGCATAGGGACTCCAACATAGATCGCAGACATGGGAAGTGAGCCATCTCCATTGACTGCGGAAGTATGATAGATGGGTCGATGCTGGACACCTAAAGGGTAATGTCGCAGCTTAACAGCGAAGTTTCGATAGTGGCTAAGAAGTGCTGAAAAGAAGTGGAGACTCGAAGAAACCTCTAAACGCTTCGAAGTGCACTTGTTTGTATGAGCATATCGAGTAGAGGGGGAGTAACGAAATTAGGGGTAGACTGGACAATTTTAGTTTTGCTTCGCACACGTAGTCGCTGGAAATTGGCTCTGTGAGGTTCGGTAGTTCCTATCGTGCATTTCCCTCTTGGGAAGACGGTGGATCCCGAAGCGTCCATGGATGATGCTTGGTGATGTCATATATATGCGCACGGACATCGCAAGCTCCCTACGCACATGCAAGCTGCAGCGCTACAGCTCTTAACTGCGAAACCATCTCTCTCCCCATCGTCAATTTAATCCACTTTTTGTCATTTTAATACACCCTTTCTCACCATGGCACAGCGCGGCGGAGAAGCGGCCGACTATTACAACAGCGCGCCGGCGCAGGGCGGCGCCTATCCAATGGAACCTGCCAAATACCCTCAGCAACCTCCTCAGTATCCTCCACCGAACAGCGCGCCACCTAATGGATATGGACCGCAGAATGGTGCTCAATATGGGGAGAAACTCACGTTTGATCAAGCGTTTGAGATTCCGCGTCCGAAATGGAACGATCTGTGGGCAGGGATTCTGGTTCGTTTATCGACGATGCCCAGGCCTTGCGAGATGGGATTACTGACGGGAACAGTTCATCCTTGTGTTTTTGGGATATACGGCTGTATCTGGTATAGCGATTCAAGGCTATTGTTAGTTGATAGGAAAACCCGCTCCAACGCTTTCATTGACCGTGTCTAGCCCATACCAAGGGATTCAATGGCGGCGGCATCTACGGCAGCCAGAATGACTTCGGACTCTCGACCAACACCATTGTTCTCTTCGCCTTCGTCCTGCTGGTTGCAATCGTGGTCAGCTATGCGTATATGTGGGTTGCACGGGCCTTCACAAAACAGTTCATCTGGATTACTGGCATACTTAATATCATCTTTGGTTTTGCGACGGCCATATATATGCTCTCTAGGAGATACTGGTCCGGCGGGATAGTTTTCCTCATCTTCTCCATCTTCTATGTCTTTTGCTTTATTTCCTGGATTCCGCGGATACCCTTCTCGGTGTTGATGTTGCAGACCAGCATTGACGTCTCCAAAAGATATGGCCATGTCTACCTCGTTTCATTCTTGGGCGGACTTCTGGCCACCGCATTCGGTGCATGGTACTCGGTGACTCTGGTCGCTATTTATGTCAAATACGAACCAGGGAATAATCCAGCCTGCAATACCGGCGCAGGAGGATGTGGTACAGGCAAAGTGATCGGGCTGATATTCTTTGTCACCTTTGCTATGTACTGGATCTCGGAATGGATCAAGAACACTATCCATACCACAATTTCGGGAGTTTACGGGTCGTGGTATTTTTGTTCCAAGAACCTCCCGTCGGGCGCCACCCGCGGTGCATTCAAGCGCTCCATGACCTACAGCTTTGGCAGCATCAGTTTGGGAAGTTTGGTCGTCGCATTGATCAATTGCGTCCGTCAACTTTGCTCTATTGCTCAGCAACAAGCAGCCCAGAATGGCAACATGGTTGGCGCCATTTTTCTCTGTATTTTGCAATGCATCATTGGCTTCATCGACTGGGCCGTCCAGTTTGTCAACCGATATGCATTTTCTCATATCGCCTTGTACGGAAAACCGTATATTGCGGCGGCCAAAGATACATGGACGTAAGTGAGACATTCGTTTCGTCCGTGGCCGAAACTAACAGAGCCTAGCATGATCAAGGACCGAGGGATAGATGCCCTAGTCAATGAGTGCCTTATTGGGCCGGTCCTCACCATGGGCGCGACATTTATCGCATATTTCTGCGCATTCGTGGCCTACCTCTACCTCATATTTACATCTCCGGCCTACAATCAGGACGGAACGTACACCCCAGTTGTGATTGCATTTGCGTTCCTCATCGGACTGCAGATCTGCAACATCTTTACTACGCCGTTGAGCAGCGGAATTGACACCATTTTCGTTGCTTCTGCTTGGGATCCCGACGTGCTTATGAGAGACCATCCGGATCTTTATGCTCGGATGATAGCGGTGTACCCACATGTTCAGCAGGCCATCCACGCGTAGATGCGGGGAGAAGAGGGAAGGGGGAAGGGGGAAGGGGGGAAGGGTGAGGGGAAGCTCAGGAACACACCTTGAAGCCGGTCAGACGGAGATCTAGGACAGATGAACCGCCGTGGAGACTGGACCCCTAAACATTTGTCCAATTAGCAATGTCCTTTATAGGAGGTTCAGAGAGCAATTCGGAGTATATTTCGGCTCACGGAAGGGAAAGGGAGGGGAAGGAAAGGGTTTGGGAGGATAAATGAAGGATAGTGTAAGAGATAGTGAGGGACTAATAAGTGACAGGGATGGCCCCTCGGAAGGCACGGATAGACTGATGAATTTGATGATCGGGGAAAGATTAGGGCAGACTTTAAGAGGGGCGGGAGCGGACGCCGTCCGTTACTTCCCACTTCACCAACATGGCAGGCACCATGATTCGGAATGACGTATACCGATGAAAGAGAGAGAGAGAGAGTCTTGACTGCGCCAGAGGGTCAATAGATATACCTAACGTACATAAATAATAGTAGTGTTTATTCAGGGCAAAGGCAGATTTCCAGAACCACGAGAATGTCGAAAATGTGGAGAAGATGAAGAATATCGAGAATATTGAGAATGTCGAAAATGTCGAAAATGTCGAAAATGTCGAAAATGTCGAAAATGTCGAAAATGTCGAAAATGTAGAAAATGTAGAAGAAAATGTAGAAGAAAATGTAGAAAATGTGCAGAATCTGCAGAATCTGCAGATAAAAGTGCAAGAATATCCAGATGCATGGGTTGGGCAGCAGTTCCTGCGGCATTAATATCGACCATCTCCTGTACCTGGCACTCAGAATTCCGAAAACAATGGTGGGCTGACGAAGATGGCTGGTGGTTCCTGAACATGGCGGTGCACCGGTGGGGGAATCAGGACGGACCCTCTTTCTGCTAGTGCTCAGTAGTCCCTGCTTAGGAGAATAGTCGTGCAAGTACATAATAACTTCAATACCCCCCACCACCCACTCTTCCCTTCACTTCTCCAATTACTCTCTCACCCACTCGTATCTGACAGTTTCCCCCCCCCCCCCCCCCCCTTCCCGCCCGCCATTCCATCTGACCTCGTCCGCCGATTATTATTGCTTTTCCTGTCTTCACTCTGTCACACAGCGTCTGCACTTGCTGC